>JAHHUM010002987.1:0-294548 GCA_036173005.1 Crenichthys baileyi | reverse complement strand
TCATCCCTTTTGCAAGGCGACCCCTACGGTTTTTTTTGGTTGTACAGAAAAGAGAGTCCCCAGGTAACTGCCGTGTTATTCTGCCGAAAAGCCCTTAGCAAACAGTTTACTGCCTCTGAGCTTAATCCTCTGTCTTAACAACATGTAATTATCTAACAACAGGCAGTCAGATAAATACATGTTTCTTTAAGGGGACTTGGTTTATCCAGGAGAATAAAAGTGAGAATGTGCAGGTGGAGATGAAAAGAGCCCTCTGTACTAAAGAAAAGATTCATTCCCCCCTCTGTCTGAGCAGTTAGTCTTTAACATAACAATGTTCTAGATGCTCAAAGTTGCCTGCCAGGCTCCAGCAAGTCAACTGGTGAAATCAAAAAAATATTACTCCGCTACCACAATGCATATATTGTTGGTCTCTGCAGAAGGCAACGTTTTCTAATAGGGTTGGTGCAACGGAAACAAAGATATATTCAAATAAATACATTTTCTTCTTAAAATGCAATACTTTTGATTTCTGCTACTTTAGCAACTCTAAAATTGGAAGAATTAAGAAAAATGCTAACTGGGAGTGGGCCGATAACCACTTTAAAGGTTATAGAAGGTAAATGTTTCAAACCAACTAGAATTTTTGATTTATACTATGACTAGTATAAAGTAATTTTATTGAGATTCCAAAGAAAGTGGCTCCTCTGATTGTATGGAGCATAGAGTACCCCTCCCCCATCTGTTGCTGCAGTCAGTCATCTAAAAGATGGCTACTATCTCCGTCTCCGAGATTATGTTGGATCCTTTTTTGATTTGGTGAAGTTAAACTGTAGACGCCTAAAATGAGAGGTACAAAGCTGTTTTAAAAGATAGATGTTTATAAATATGGTGTTAATATCACAGTTTGACTGTTGATACTATTGACTTGACAAAACTGCTACTTTTTTTTATCATTCTTTCCGCATGTTTCAAGTTTGCAATTAGATACTTCAGAAAGTGCCAAATTGAAAGGAATTTTCTTTAGCTGTATGTAGCATAGGGCAATACAGCACTCTCCTTCCCACCTTTGGAGCTGTACACCAGTCAGCTGGATAAGAGAAGACTCCCAACACTTTTATCTCACAAGAAAGACAAATTCAGCTTTTCAGAACAATTTCTGGCCATGGAGAGCATAAACAGTCGTGTGAAAACTAAAGGAGAGCCACTTATCCCTGTAATTAAATGACCACACTGTTTAAAACTACAGTATTCATGTTACCATGCACCATGCCTAAGAAAAAAGGTACAATATTTAGAAGCTTATTGAACTATTTTAACTCTAACTAAGTCTAACTTAGTCTGTGTACCAGAATTAAACTAACAATGAAAAATGTTACAGATAGCATTAATAAAACAATAAGTATAGATATGTCATGTTATTTCATCAGCAGTAGAAATTAAAGTTTTAAATAAAAGCAGTCAGTCAGTCAGTCATTTTCTACCGCTTCTTCCATAGTGGGTCGCGGGGAAGCTGGTACCTATCTCCAGCCGTCTATGGGCAGAGGCAGGGTACACCCTGGACAGGTCGCGAGTCCATCGCGGGGCAACACAGACACACACAGGACAAACAACCACACACACACTCATTCATGCCTAAGGGCAATTTTAGAAAAAGCAATTAACCGAACATTTATGTTTTTGGACTGTGGGGACCCGGTGAGAACCCACGCCTGCACGAGGAGAACATGCAAACCCCATGCAGAAAGACCCCCTGAACTTCTTGCTGCAAGGCAACAGTGCTACCCACTGGACCACCGTGCAGCGCACAAATAAAAGCAATCAGATCATATTATTCAGGTATGCTGTGTTATTACCATGTTATTATGAAACCGTCATTTTATGAAAGGTTTTATGAAAGGTTACCATACGCTGAGAGTCTCAAACAGAGCCACGCCAAGCCAGACCACATTTTATCGTGAATAATCCAGGATTGCACTTTAGTCTTAATGAGTATGAACTAAGTTTATTTATTTTGGTGGCAAATCAAAAACTGACAAGAAATGAAAGGCTTCTAACTTCCTGTCTGAGTGAGCAGCTATTTTTTGCATCAGCATCAAGCAGACACCTCATGTGTGTTTTTATTATGGGTAGTATTCACAGACTCTTTTTGGTAACGGGTTCAGCTACAATCTCTTAGTAGTGAGTGCTGGATTAAAACAATGTACACTGAATACATAAAGGCACATTAATTTACCAGAATAATTAAACTAGTTAAAAGAGAAACAATATATATGCTAAAATGGTTTTCTTCTAGATGATGGCTTTGACCTTAACAAGAGCATCTCAACATTGCCTAAAAAGGCAACTAATCCCAGGTTCCAGGTGAGTTTAGGGGTGTATTCACACCAGGAAAGTCCTTTGGTCCACTTGTTTGGTCCGGACCAAAAGCAGATTTTATTTTTTCCGTTTGGTGCAGTTCGCTTCACATTCTACTTCTTGTGGGACTGAACACAGCCCAGGAATGGAGGAAAACTATTATGGAAATAATCCTTGCTGCATTTTGTTCTGCATATTTGTGAAGTTATTACAGCAGCAATATCATTGAGAGGGTCAAGAGCTGGTTATCCAACACAGGTTTCGCAGCGTTCTATTTTTAATTGTAGAACGCTGTCGGCGAATGCGTGCTGTTTGCTGAAGGAGACGACGCGCTCTGCGTGTCCCTTAACCACAACATGCTGGTAGCAGCGTTGCTAAGCAACAGACGGCTGATCAGGTATGATTTCAGTACAACGTTCACTTTTGCTACCGGCTACAGTGGCTTGTTAAGTCCAAAGACATGCGTGTTTTCTGTATTTGGCTCGGATCGAGGCCGGTTCGTATTCACACCAGAAGCGAACCGCACCAGAGTTTGTTTTTTGAGGTGGTCTCAGTCCAGGTGTCTGGTCCGGACCAGGGTTCACTTGAGTGTATTCACACCTGCACAAAAAGGCCCGGACCAAGGGGGGAAACAAACTCTAGTCCTTTTAAAGCGGACCAAAAGTGGCAGGTGTGAATACACCCTAGGTTACAGCAAGTATGTTTTACTAACTCAGTAACCAAGGGTTTTACTTAGTATGCTAAGAAAGTAAAACCCTTAGAAAAAGTATTTTCGGTCCGTTTTTCTCTTAGAGCTTTAGGAATGAAACACTATTCCAACCACAGAGACATCAACACATATAGCCAATATCTAAAACATTGGCTGATTAGTAACCGGATCTGTCAAGACTGAAGTCCTGCTGCTGCCCTCTTGTGTTTCAGTTATGAATGTGTGACTTACAGGGGTTGGACAATGAAGCTGAAACACCTGGTTTTAGACCACAATAATTTATTAGTATGATGTAGGGCCTCGTTTTGTGGCCCATACAGCGTCAATTCGTCTTGGGAATGACATATACAAGTCCTGCACAGTGGTCAGAGGGATTTTAAGCCATTCTTCTTGCAGGATAGTGGCCAGGTCACTACGTGATACTGGTGGAGGAAAACGTTTCCTGACTCGCTCCTCCAAAACACCCAAAAGTGGCTCAATAATATTTAGATCTGGTGACTGTGCAGGCCATGGGAGATGTTCAACTTCACTTTCATGTTCATCAATCCAATCTTTCACCAGTCTTGCTGTGTGTATTGGTGCATTGTCATCCTGATACACGGCACCGCCTTCAGGATACAATGTTTGAACCATTGGATGCACATGGTCCTCAAGAATGGTTCGGTAGTCCTTGGCAGTGACGCGCCCATCTAGCACAGGTATTGGGCCAAGGGAATGCCATGATATGGCAGCCCAAACCATCACTGATCCACCCCCATGCTCCACTCTGGGCATGCAACAGTCTGGGTGGTACGCTTCTTTGGGGCTTCTCCACACCGTAACTCTCCCGGATGTGGGGAAAACAGTAAAGGTGGACTCATCAGACAACAATACATGTTTCACATTGTCCACAGCCCAAGATTTGCGCTCCTTGCACCACTGAAGCCGACGTTTGGCATTGGCATGAGTGACCAAAGGTTTGGCTATAGCAGCCCGGCCGTGTATATTGACCCTGTGGAGCTCCCGACGGACAGTTCTGGTGGAAACAGGAGAGTTGAGGTGCACATTTAATTCTGCCTTGATTTGGGCAGCCGTGGTTTTATGTTTTTTGGATACAATCCGGGTTAGCACCCGAACATCCCTTTCAGACAGCTTCCTCTTGCGTCCACAGTTAATCCTGTTGGATGTGGTTCGTCCTTCTTGGTGGTATGCTGACATTACCCTGGATACCGTGGCTCTTGATACATCACAAAGACTTGCTGTCTTGGTCACAGATGCGCCAGCAAGACGTGCACCAACAATTTGTCCTCTTTTGAACTTTGGTATGTCACCCATAATGTTGTGTGCATTTCAATATTTTGAGCAAAACTGTGCTCTTACCCTGCTAATTGAACCTTCACACTCTGCTCTTACTGGTGCAATTTGCAATCAATGAAGACTGGCTACCAGGCTGGTCCAATTTAGCCATGAAACCTCCCACACTAAAATGACAGGTGTTTCAGTTTCATTGTCCAACCCCTGTATTTCTGACCCTTTCTGTAACTAAAAACTATGCTGCTTTTTATGATAAATTCATGTTGCTGCTGCTCCTCCTACACAGCAATTGACTAACACAGTCTCAATATGTTGTCTCTATTGTTGTTTAATTCATAATTTTTTTTAATATTTCATACTTCTTCTAGGGTGCCACTGTATAACTGGCCAACAAGACTACAGATGACAACTAGCCTTTGGCTAATTCTGGCATGTTACAGGTGTACTCTTATAAATATGCATTTTCCTGCTAAATAAATAAATTAATTAATTAATAAGCTGTAGAATTTCCAATGTAACCAGCATACATTTAGTTTATAAAAAAGGCTAAAGAATGAATAGCAATAGGAAATGCATTCATGCAGATAGCAAACCACCCAAAAATGACAAAACTAAAGATAAAATCCATCGCCCTTCCTTTGACCTGTAGGACTTATTTTAGTGGAACATATCTATATTAGGTCACAGGATATTTACAGATAGGCACACACTGAGGTTAACCAAGTGTAGTATTTTTCTGCTTGATCCAAGTGTCTGTTTGTCAGGCAAAAGGAGGTGGATCACAGCTGGTAGGTCACATTAAAAAAAGCCCCCTCCCCCCCAAATGGCAGTCTGGGCCATCAGTTGGTTAGCTGTTAAAGCTGGTCTGCAGACAGACCGAAAATAAAGAATCAAAGAGGAGGGTGAAATGTGTTGGTATGTTGGAGAGCTTGATTAAATCCCCGGAAGTCTTTCCCTCTCTGTGCTATCTCTCTATATTTAGGAGGTATTAGGTGTCGGGCATACTGTAATGACCCAAGAACCAGAGTTCAAGCTTTACTGAGGTCATGCACTGCAGCATATGCTGCTGCTGCCTTCTCAATGGGACATTTTAAAAGTTAAAGCATTTCCCTGAAGTATGTCAGTGAATATTTTCCATTGAAGACAATGAACTCAAAATAACAACTGTTCTTGTGTATTATTGGCCAAACATATTACTTTCCACATCAGCTTAAGCATCCTGTGGCAGCAGGCATGTGCTAAAACATAAGCCGAGTTGTGTTGTCCTTATTTAAGAACACATCTGTGGAGTGACATTAAAGAATGAACCCTCCATCAATCTGCCATAAGATCATATTTTTAATAGTGCACGATTTCAGTCTCAGTCCAGACTGCTGGGGAAAACTCATTTTTTTGCAACTGTCCTTTCTCTCTGTCTGTTGGTCTTGGCCTACAGTCTGGCTGCTGGAGGCCGCTGATGGCGTAGATGACGGTAGAGACCTTGTGAGTTTAGTGTGTGTGAAAGAGAGTGAAGGGTGGGTATAGAACTAAAGTGGAATTGAGACATTCGACATCTGTATGAATATGGATCTCGCTTGCAAAACAATTTTAATCGTATTTGGAAACAATTATGACGTAACATTGTTTTTTTTAAGTTTTATAAAATTCAACTCCTTAAAACAACATAGTAAGCGTTCTACACACACAGGCACGTGGAAAGTGAACCTTGTCCAGGCTGGCATGTGGTCAGAACCTGAAGCTAATGTTCTACACAATGGATAGAAGGATCCTTTACTTCTTAGACATATGTCCCTCATGTGTTATTACTTCAGTTCTTTACCAAGCCTTGAAAAATATATAATATGAATTACTCTGATTGTTCATTAAAACAAATACAAATGACTGCTAAACAGACCACCCTACAAAAATTACCTGTCTGATTGTCATGTGACATAAAATAATCGATGGATTATTCCAAGTCTTACAATTTGTAAAGCCAGAGTTAACAAGAGTCTTAAAGGGGACATATCATGCAAAATCCCATTTTTTAGCCTTTAAATACATTTTGTTGTGTACTTAGAGTCTGTAGGAGTGGAGAAAAGTTGAATTAAGTCTCTCCAGATGTTCCGGAGATATCTTTATATTCTGTTTGGGTCGTATTTTTCACTCCGTTCAGTTTTCTCTATCATCTGTCACATTTTTTCAACTGTCACAGTATTTTCTGCGGAACAGCTAAATACGGTCATGGACTTCCGGCTGATCAATTTCGCGTATCCTCCATATTTATTTCTCGCTGCAATTTTGTAGTCCAAGCTCAATCATGCCTACGCTGAAAGAGGATAGGTTCGGTACGGTTCTTGGGTGTATTAACCCACACAATTCATTACACCGTCCCCCAGCATCAGAACCCCCTTGAAGTGCCTGGTTAAATTTTAATACCCACATCAGTGGGGAAATCCCTATTTCACCGACTTCAAAGACGAGTGCCTTTGGTAACCTCCAGTATCAAGGAGAATTTGCTGAAAGATTTCTTCTAATAAGGGGTCAGTTCCTTCTGTCTATGGAAACGACGGACACAGCAAAGCAGTAAGCTGCAAATAACGCGGAAATGCCAACAAACTTTATTTTAGACATTAATTTACTGTGTGTTGATATGACCTTCTGAGCATTGTTTTGATTGCAGCAGCATTGTGCCTTCTGCTTATGTTAGCGCTGTGTGCTTTAAGCTCCTTACTTCGTTTTGAATATTATTATTACATATGGTAAACAGTTTTGCATTGTTTTTGTCTTGTTTCTGCAGCGCTAGATAATTGTTATCAAACTACAAAAATGGCTGAAGTGGAGCGCACCTTGACCTGCATAGGGGATGGGTGTGAAGTGCCTCATTAGCATTTAAAGAGACGGCACCAAAACAAGATGCTCACAGACGCACCTCAGAACAGGGATAAATGAGGACCCTGTGCAGCTACAATAACAAGGAATTCAGACTAAAGCATTGCAGTTTCACTTTATATAGACCACATCTGAATGATTTGAGTGGTAAAACGAAGGTTTTAAAAGCATATGTCCCCTTTAAACTGCTACTTTTCTAACATCCTGCAGTAGCCAACTGTGCTGCAGTTTAATGCTTAAAAAGGGGCAGCAGCTAAGTTCCAATATCATTTAGTCACCTTTAAACATAGGGCTTTAGAACCAACAGTCCCCAACTTTCTATGCTGTGCTAAAAGCCCAAAAACAGATGCCCTCAGGAAAGCAGATTTGCTTAAACATAAACATTGGAGGCATAAAAAAATACACAAACACTGTATATTCTTGTACACTGCAGAAACCGAACGTTGTTCGTGACCCTCCTTTAGCCCTAGCACTTCTGTTTAAGTCTAAAAAGCTCAGTTGTAAATAGTTCCAACGTGAGTATATTCTGCTTTTAATACTGGAACCATGTGGTGTTGTTGTTGGCTTAAGACCATATTGCCCTACATTTAGACACCAAGGCACAAACGCACACCATCATCACAGTACTATATCCCCAGATATACTGATATTTATTTACACTGCCTTAAAAAACCATCCATACTCCTTTAGAATTTTTACAGTTTGTCATGTTAAGACCACAAACATGTGTTTTAAACTGTTTTATTGGGATTTTATGTGATAGACCAACACATAGTTGTACATAGCAGTACATATTTGTGAAGTAGAAGGAAGGGAGTACATAGTTTTCAGTTATTTCTTTTAATAATAAATATCTGCATAAATGCAAATATAGCTATATGCATTTGTCTTAAGGCCTCTTTACTCTGATAATACACAATATAATCCAGTAGAACCAACCGCCTCGAGAAGATTAGAATCTAATTTGTGAATAGAGTCCAAAGTTCAGGTAGCAGAATGAGTTAGCAGGACAAATGTTAGTTGTGTATTTCATCAATGTCACCTTTATGGGAGACAAGCAAGACAGATGAATTGATGAAAGAAAACTATGTAGGGGACACAGCAAACAGACGAAGGTGCTGAGAGCACAACAAAACCTTCTGGCTTACATGTAAAATGAAAACAAACCTCTCAACCACACTAGCAGCTCCATTGTGAAACATGGTGGTTGCAGCATCATTCTGATGGGATATTTTTGGCAGGTGGGACAGGGAAGAGGCTCAGAGTAGATGGGTGGAGCTAAATACAGGACAGTGCTGCAAGAAAACCTGTTAGAAGTGGGAAAAAGACTTGAAGCTGTAATTACTGCAAAATTTGGCTATAGGAAGTAGTGACTCAGGGGAGCTGAATACAAATGTATTTACCTTTTCCCACTAGTACATCACATCACCACAAAATACACTGAAGTTTAAGGGTTATTAATAATGTTGCAGGGAATGTTTCAACTCAGCTAAATATGTTTACATTTAAATGCTATTAAAAGAAATTTATACCACAAATCTATAATGAAATGAGTTTTGTTAATTAATTTGTAAATATGTTTAAATTCCAAAAAAGAAAATGAATGTATTTCTTGAATTATGTTAAACAGCATTGACTTTAACAGTTTTCCTCTAAAGGTACAGTCCTACAAATACACCATCATTTAGCTCTTTTCCATGCAACCAACCTCGGGTCCATTACTGCCCAGTGACTTGACTTCCTCCGTATTAGGGCATTCTTTGAGAGAGGCACGCAAATTTTTTTTCATGTGGTGCCCTCAGACATAAAAGTAAGTTGTGGGAAATATTTTTGTGCTCAGTCTTGCATATAAATGTGCACGTGTGAACCAAGTTGCCACTGTCTTCCTCTGCTCCTCCTCCTCACTCTTCTACTTCTCATGCTCAGTGCTGCTCTCATTGTTACAAAATGGACATCAAGCAAAGAGGTTGTGTATAATAAGGTTTGTAGAGCAACATTTTCTCATTTATGAATATGCTCTTCCAAACACTGAGCTTATAAAAAGCAGGGCAATGATGCTGATTTACCATCTGCATATTTCTTGATGAGCTTTGAAATGTTCTCTGTAGTTTCTTAAAAAAAATTATGTAAAAGCAGATGAGTCAGAAAGGCAAACACGGCAGAGACAGAAGGTGAAACCAGTGGAAAGTTGGTGAGTGTAAACAAAGACTGGAGGTTACCTGCTCCTTACTGAGTGGATTAACTGAGTGAAATCCCTGTCTGGCATATACCCATACACCTACACTGTCCTGCATCCGGGCATATTGTCCCTCTTGGACACAGCCGACACAGCTGATATATGATATAAGCTGCTGCTTAAATTTCTTATGTGCCACTGCAGCATTGCAGTTGCTCCTGTTCTTCTCACTTGTAAGCAAGCAGACATTAGAGCTACAGGTCCTTGCAAAACTGTTTCACCAATTTTGAACCTTTTACTAATTTTTCACATCCCAACTGCAAAATTAAAGTGTGTTGTATTGAGATTTTATGTGACAACTTAACACAAAGTACTAAATAATTGTGACTTGGTAAGAAAATGTTACATGGATTTCAAAATATTTTTTCCAAACAAAAAACTGTAAAATGTGGTGTGCATTTGTATGCAGTGCCGTTTACTCTGATAAAATCCACTGCAACTAACAGCTCTCTGAAGTTGCCTGATCAGTAAACAGAGTCCACCTGTGTGTAATTTAATCTCAGTATAAATGCAGCTGTTCTATGAAGGCATCAGATGTTTTTTAGAAAACATTAGTGAACAAACAGCATCCAAAAGACCAAGGAACACGGAAAAAAGGTCAGGGAGGAAGTCTAACAGGTTAGGTTTAGCATCTGATAGAGCAGTGCGTACCATACCCTTCTCATTTTGATGAGAAGAGTATGGTACAACTAGAAACCACTAGAAATCCCTGACCGGTCAGCATTAATAAGAAAAGCAGCCAAGAGGTCCATTGTAACTGGAGGAGCTGTAGAAAGCCACAGCTCAGGAGCGAGAATCTGTTAACTGTTAGTTGTGCACTCCACAAATCTAACCTTTATGGAAGAATGGCAAGAAAGACGTCATTGTTGAAAGAAATTAAAAACAAGTCCTGTTTAAACTTTGCCACCAGCCATGTAGGGGACACAGCCAACATGTGCAAGAAGGTGATTTGTTCAGATAATCCAGAATTAAACTTTTTGACCTATATGCAAAATGTGCTAGAAAACTAACATTGCACATCATCTTGAACACACCAATCCCATGGTGACACATGGAGGTGGCAGCACAATGCTGTGGGTATTCTATTTTTCAGCAGCGACAGAGAAGCTGGACAGAGTTGTTGGCAAGATCCTGGAAGAAAATCTGTTACAGACTGCAAAGGCCTAGGGTGAGACTGTGGTTGAGGTTTACCTTCCAGCTGAACAACACACCCAAACAGACAGCTAGAGCTGCAATGGAACGGTTCACATTAGAGCTGCACAGTGTATCAGATTGTAGTTGCCATTACAATATAAATTATTTTAGTGACTGAGTTCAGAAAGCTCAATCTGATCAATATATTGTCATCTTGGTCTGCAGCAACAACATTTTAATTACATGTTTTTCTAATAGTGTACAGCCCTACTGTGGGTCAGAGTATATTCATGTGTTAAAACGGCCCAGTGAAAGTCAGGACCTAACTACAACCGCGAAAATGTGAAAACTGATTATTTGTTGAAAATTTTAAAAACCATAAATCAATTTCTTTCTACTTCACATGTATACATCACTCTGTGTTGATCTATCAAATTAAATCCCAATTAAATAAATTTCAGTTTGTGGATGCAACACCACAAAATGTAACAAATTTCAGAGGGGTATGAATACTATTGCAAGGTGCTGTATGACACAAAATTCAGTTGGCCTTTTGCTGCTCAGTCTGGCAGGTGCATTTCCTCCCTGCTTTGTTTTTCCCTTGTGTCCCTCTACCCTAAGTGATTTACCATTCTCCTGGAAATCGGTTTCTCTCCCCGTTTCTTTCCACACATGCTCTAAACCCATCATCTCTACAACCCAGCTCCTGGATAAAAAGCCAACTGTGCATTCTGCATATTTAGCTTGTGGTGACTGCAATGTTTTATTGCATTATGTAATTGTTTCAAAATGATTATTAAACCAGACCAGTCAGAGGTTTGTGCCAGTACACTCGGGTGCACATATGAACAACCCCGGACGAAACACTCATAGTAATGGTATATTTTATACTTTCTTCCAGTAATCACACACAAGCTTGGGAGAGCAAACCACAAAGAGCAGCATGTTGTGCCACAACGCACTAGTTGAGCCTCTCGTGTTTGTCAGCAGAACCTGAGCCTGGGGAAAACCCTGCCACATCCACAAAGAGCACCCACCACAGCGAAGGATCAATAAACTGAGAAAAGATATACTCTTGAAAAGTGAGGGGTTGTAGGATAATTTTCACTCTCACACTGCCTGGACACCGAACAGGATAGTGGTTAAAATTTCACATTAAAATAAAAGAAATACATTTTGTGAACATATGCTGAGTTTATTACAACTTGATGTCTTATTTTAGCTGAAGGTTGTAGATATTCAGACATGCTGTAACAGCTCCCTCTACATGTATTGGCTACCCTGGTACAGATGTGCACAAAGCCCTAAAATAAATTCATCTATTATTGCTGCAGTAGAATAATCTGACATGGAACATATTTCAGCAGTTCTGTAACAGCGAGCTTTGGATAATTTTCCCTTAATATCCTTTTTACTGTGAGTGGGTAATCTCTGTGTCGAGTCATGTTTAGACCCAATGTAACAGGATTACTAATTAATACTTTCTAGATACTCTGACTTAAAATTATAAGCAAATATAGAAAATAAATCAAAACTTTGTGCAAGTTAAGTAAAGATGCTACTAATAGGCGGTTAATTAGCCTTCTTTTAAAATGTTGGCGTACCCTGGTTACTGGCAGCCAGCACTTTGTGTTGCTGGGACAGTTTCAGGCTACACATGGAATGCATCATATGATGGCTTATCACAAATTTGTGTGTTTTTAGCTTTTTTTTTATTGTTTTATATACAGATAAAGGTTTTGAGTCCACCTGCCTAAAGCAGTTATGTGCTAACTTTAGTCTGACTGTATAACTGGGAATGGTTCCTTGTTTATTTCAAAATATCAAAGTGTTGTCTGTTTTCTGTTCCAGCTTAACTGGAACTAAAATGTGGGCTACTGCTAGCTACATATCAAAGTTAGCTTAAGTTAGAATAAAGCTACAGTCAGGCATGGTAATGCTAACACTATGGCAATTAGCATCTAGCTCCAAAAAAGAAACACCTTTGCTGAGAACTATTTCACTCTAGTTATCTAAATCTTAAATCCAGCATATCAAAATGTATAATTTATCCTAGAAGGAAATCCAACATCATCTACAATTTGTCATGATCCTTTCAACTTTGGAATTATTCTTTTTTACTTTGTGGTTTTTATAATTAAGTTTTTGATAGCCTGATTTGAGATGTAGTCTTCAGTTTTTTGTACATCCTGTCTTACTCTTTTTTTCTATTTAATTTTTTTGTTCCCCTTTTGGTTCTATAATTATTATTTTAAACATTCATAATATATATATTAAATTTCATCAATAACATGTTTAAAAAGGAGTAGGATAAAGTATTTTTTAACAGTCTCACAATTTCATATCAATATTCAGTTGCAAACTGTAAAAGTACAACAAAATCAACAACAAAACAAACAATTCTGTGTTTTATACTATCTTTATTCTGTATTGATTGTATACTTTGTTTCCTCTATACACAGTAACTCATATATATGGCAAAATCAATGTTTAGTATAATGTATGCAATGCTTTATTATTAGGGATTTCCTTTGGTATTCCCAGGACTGCAAAGCTTCATGCCAAATTTCCTAGAACATATTCCATGTGTCATTTCCAACAGAGTTTGTGGTTTAAAACCCGACTAGGGACCTACTTCTCTCCTTACATTATCAAGTATACTTTAACTTCATTATTTATCTTATAATTTCCAAAGAACATACAATTCGTTTTTATTTTTATTTTTGGGGGTTCTGGTTTTGGGTATGCATGATTTGTTTCTGTGCTTCTGTGTGTGTGTCATTCCCTCTCAAGATTTCCCCTGTTTAACTTCAGCTCCCTGCCTTGTCCCTCAGGCACAGCCTGTTAATAGCAAACCACCTGGTTCGGTTCACCAGTCACCTTCCCAGTACAGCATATTCAATCAATTAAAATGTTGTTGAAAAGTTCCATTATTTCACTAACTAAATTCACCAAGTGATACATATTATTAATATTAATTATACACAAACTAATGTGTTTAAGCCTTTATTTTTGTTAAATATGAAGATTTTCCACTTACAGCTAATGAAAATGCAGCATTTAAACTTAAATTATTGCATCCGACCAATACAAAAAACATTTTAGTACGGAAATGTGGATTAATGAAAATTATGTTTAATACCTGCTTAAAGGTTGTTATTTTTAACAGGTACTTTTTATCTGGCAAACAAGCTTCATCAGAATACTTATTCCAGTTAATTGAATATGACTGTATATACACTTTTTACATCATTCTGTGTTCCTCGCCAGTTGTGTACCTCCATCCTGTGTCTGTTAGCTTCAGTACTGAATAGGTTTGCATATTCAGAGGCAAGATAAATGGATTTTAGTGAGCTTCTCTAAAGCTAACACAGTTAGCACTCCCACATCTCTTAATCCCACAGCAGTAACTAAAGCATGACATGTGGGTGCTTCTTGGGCACTTAGTTGGTGGTGAGGTAAGAAACAAACTATTAAGAATTTTCTCCATTCCTTCTCTCTGTGTGTGAAAACGTTTCGCATTTTGGTTTTAAAATATTTTGCTAATATCGTGATACTATGGTATTTAACATGCCATGACCTCATAATGACCCATTCTATTCTTACTGTTAGTCTATAAATCACTAAAAGGCTTAGCACCAAAATATATTACAGACTTGCTGTCAGTGTATCAACCACCCAGACCTCTCAGGTCTTCTGGCTCAAATCTACTCTGCATACCCAGAGGCAGAACCAGAACCAAACATGGAGAAGCAGCTTTTAGTTCTTATGTTCCACTAATCTGGAATAAACTCCTAGAAAACTGTAAAAGCACTGAAACCCTAAGCTTCTTTAAATCAAGATTAAAAACTTATTTGTTTAGGGTGGCCTTTGACTGCGCTATCTAAGCATTATTAATTAAGTTTTCAGTCCAACTTTCCTTTCATTTTCTTGTCAATCATGTTATCATTAATTTTTCATTTTTTATCTTTTTTGTTATCATCCTATCATTTTAAATGTTCATTTTTATTCTCTTTAATTATTTGTGTTCGATAATTATGTAATTACCTTTTTCCACTGTAATCTACTTTTTCTATTATGTCTCTTTTTTTATGTACAGCACTTTGAATTGTCTTGCAACTGAAATGTGATCTGATGGACAATAAAGGACATTTCTATTCTATTCTATTCTATTCTATTCAGATTAAAGAGTGGTTAGAGCATTTCCTCCTTAAAGTTTGCTGAGTTGATACTAGGAAGCACACCAGCATGAACATTCTATATACCTAAACTTTGACCACGCAGCCATAGATCTCCCCGTCACATAATGCCATTAGCAGGCCTTATCTCCCCCCTCAGGAGGACAATACAGCAAACCAACGTTAGAAGCAGCTGTATTCAACTCATCCAGCTGCATCCAAACAATGTCCTGTTGTCACTACCACTGTAGTTCTCACTGTAAGCAGCATCTACTCCAGTAGCTCTTAGGACCACCCTGTCCCTAAGCCTCTGTTTACAAAGATTTTCATTTGTATAACTCACTGATACCATCAAATCCTTAAATATATCCGTTCAGTTTTTAAATACAATAAGATCTTTGTTGCTGCATATGCTTTCTCACCTGTGTGTCCAATCAAAGGAGGAGGAGAGCATTTTAGCGTTTGGAAAAATTGAACACAAGCATGACGACAGGTTTGCTTAGGGGCAGGGAATCTTGTTGCTGAAACCTGAAACCTTGAGTAGGACCAATATGGACATATTCAAAACAACCCTCGGCTTCAGGTTTTCAACAGGCTGCTGGTTTGTTATGTAACAGTGCAGCAAGAGGAAATATAACTCCAGCTCAACCCTCTGCTGCCCCACTGTTCCTTTACAATCCTGTGGGGGGTGATTAGGAATGGGATAATTGGGGAGCAGAAATCTAAGAGTGGGAAGCCAAATTTTGCAAAGAGGGCTGAATTCCACAACTCTGTGCCAAGGGATTGAACAGGCTCCAAAACACATGCAAGACCTTTTGTTCTGCAGTCTAACTCTTTTGTTTCACCTGCTGCACCTCTCATTACAGGGAGCTTTACCTGTCAGAGAGCATCACCTCTTATTATTTTATCACATGAATTACTGAGAATCCCTTCCCCTTATGAAGGCCTGGGAAATGAGGCTGCATGGGAAACAAATACTTTAGGAACCTAAAAGCAGTTTGTCGCATCATACTTCACTTAATACCTGAGCATAAAACAACTATTAACAACTATATAAAAATATTACATTAAAGAGAATCTTTAACAAAAAGATGTTGAAATTGTATTGTTTTGTTTGTTTGTTTGTTTTCACTTTCTATATTAGTGTCATACCCCCAAAGTAAATTTATTTAAGGACACAGTGACAAACGGGATGCATTTCGTTTGTTATTATTGATTATTATTGATATTTAATCACCTCTCTCTTCATCCCCATTTCCTGTCTACCTACTGTCAAACAATACGGAAAAATAAAGGCCACTAGTGCCTCAAGAAAAAAAATTTCTTCAAAAAAAAAGTCAAAGGCCTTTGCACTGCCTTCTCTGCACAGGCCTAAATAAATTAAATTTGTATTTGAGCCTTTTTTTGACTATTCATCCTCATAATTTAAAAAAGTATGTGATATGCAATGGTTTAACAGATACGGGTATAAAATGGTTAATTTATAGGTATGAATTGGCAACAGTTGAACTGATCTGAGCCTAGTCATTGCTTAATGAATCATTGTTTCATACGTACATTTCTTTTAAAGAAAGTTATTTTATCTTACAATAGGATAGTAAATCCTGAAGTCAGAAAAAGGAGAGTTGTTCTTCCACTTTTTGCCTTCCCTCCTGATGACATCCCAGAATATATTCTACAATTCAACAAAACTGCAATGAACCATTCCGCATCCCACAATTCCAGCTGTTGTTTGGGCTCAGTTTGGATTTACTGAGCAGTGATGCTTCTGGGCGTCGCTGATGCTGTTACACTTAACTTCCCCTAACACGCTCTTTCTTCTAACATATAGCTCTGACATTTACTATGCAGTTCTATCATGGGAACAAGAAAAAAAGGAATAATTCACCTATTTTTTCTACACCTGTTTCACTCCACTAGATCCCGTTATACCCTACTTGCTTCCTGTGTCCAACTTTTACAAGTTTGATGTTTAGAGCTCAACATGTTTCTGTGCTGTCAACACTTTCTAAAGATAACACCTCGACTTCACTCCACCTCCTTGCATCCTTCTAACGCACAACAACTCTGCTGTGAAAGAGACAACTAAAATTAAACCTCAAACAAGATGTTCTGATTAGCGGTTTCATAGAACTGCGGAGAAAAAAAAAGTATGCGAGAGTGTGCATGAGCATGATAAAAGATCTGGAAAAGCTAACCTGATAAAGCTAAGGCTGACACCTCGGATACCGGATATCTGGCACAGTAAGTTGGTAAGACCTGATTCATCACAGCACCACGAGTGTCGCTCATACATGTAGAGTGACGTTTATCCCAAAAATGAACCTCTTCATTTTGCTGAACCTATCAGTGTCTCCTCCTTTTTTATCTACAACAGAAAGCATCAGCTCACACACACTGCCACACCCTTACACACAAATACACGCATCAGAGAGCTTTTTAATCCCAAGAGGGTAGGCCTGCATGTAATTTGATCTTTCCAAAGCAGTGCTAAGAAATTCTCAGGAGAGCTGTGTTTTCCACACTCATGCTCTGTTTTTTTCTCTCCCTTTGGAAGAAGATAAGTGAAACACAGAGGAAATTCAGATTTTTTTTCTTTATTTTTAAATTCCTTGCACTTCTATTCGAGTGTCATGGACTGTTCACATTTCAACCAAAAACTTCCATGTATAAATGGTCCAACACAATGTAGTGGATAATTGGGAAATTAAAGGAAATGGGCACATTTTTTTCAAGAACCTTTAAAGTGTGAATACAGTATGTATTGAACTCCCATTACTCTGATGCCCCTAAATAAAATCCAGTGCAGGAATGCCTGTTGATAACTTAATCTAAATGTAAACACAGCTGTTCTGTGAAGGCCTCAGAGGTTTATTTGAGAACATTAATGAAGAATCAGCATCATGAAGACCAAGGAACACAGCAAAGAGGTCAGGGATAAAGTTGTGGAGAAGTTTAAACCAGGGTTAGGTTGTAGGACAAGATCCCAAGCTTTTAACATCTCACAGAGCTCTGCTCAATCCATCATCTAACGACGGAAACCATACGGCACCTCTGCAAACCTACAAAACTATGGTTGCTATCCACATTCCCAACCTTGAGGGAACTTGGTGGTGGCGTCCAGCCCCCTCCTCTGTGGCTCCGGTCAAATTTTTCCTCCACTTCTGTGCACACTTAGAAGCAGAAATACACACAAACACACACACACAGACGAATACACATAGCCTATATACATGGAAGCAGGCACAATCACACAATTACATATTGGGATAATATGGGAGCTAAAATATCTTTCTATAATTGCTACTGGTAAGTCTGTGGGTGCAATTTGTTCATTATTACTGTTATAATTATTATTACTGTTCCAGCTAACAGGAGTAGAGGTAGTCTTAATAATATTGGTATTATTTTCTGTTTTCTGTTTAGTTTGTCACTGTTGTTGGTGTCCTCCTGGTTTCCCCTGCTCCTTTGGTTAGGTCCTCTCTGTGACTTAACTTTCATTTATTATTATTCCTACCTGTTGTGGCCTGTCTAATCTGTTGCCTTAACCGGGTTAGAATGGCCTAGTCAAAGTCCAGACCTTTGTTCAATTGAGAATTGTTGGTACAACCTGAAAATAGCTGTTCACAGACACTCTCCTTCCAATCTGACTGAACCTGAGCTACTTTCCATAGAAAAATAGAAGTCTATAGATCAGCCCCACCAAATTTGCAGCTGCAACTGCAGAAATAGGTGGATCTATAAGGTATTTACTCAGAATATCCCCAGGAATCTAAATGCATGTCAATTAGAAAATAATGTCTGTTTCATTCAACTTCACAATTCAATTCGATTCAGTTTTATTTAGTGTGCACAGCTTTATGTTGATCTATCATAGAAAGTCCCTCTAAAAAACACTTTACCTTGAGTTTGTAATGTGACACGCTGTAAAAAAGTTCACTGTACTATCAGCAACTCATGCGCTTAATTCAAGCGCAAAACTCACAATCGTCTGCTTAGCAACCACTGTGCATCCTCCTCCTGCAAGCAATCTGCACCCTGGCATATGACAGATTTTTCATTTAGTGAAAAGTTGGCTGACCGCTGCTGAGGGGATTTGAAGGTCAAGACCCAGAGGGATTACAGAAAGTCAAATGAGTGGGCAGCTGAGAAGGTTATGGGCCAGAAGATCTGCTGAGAAAATGGATCTCTTTGGCTTGTTTAGGCTGCCTGAATGTAGAGAGTGTTTGTTTATGGCAATGTTAGACCCTCACTAGTATGTAGGCTGAAATGTGGTTTGTGCTCAGCTGTATCGTGATGCTTTAACACTGACAGATACTCACTGAGGCCCTTCAAAATAAAATACGTCTCATATGGTAAGGATGAACACATTTTTTCATCCTTACCATCCTTGCTACATTACAATGTAGGAGAGATTCAAATACAACCTAAGATTGGTTTTCATCAAAGCATGTGGATGTTTTTGAGTGTGCATGACATACATCATCATAAGAGACAGATTTAGATGTGCATGTTTACAGGTCAGAAGAGAGTGTCTGGTAACTCCATGAGATCAGAGTTCACATGTGTAAAAATGGAGTCTGGCATTTTTACTAGTCTGAAATATCTAATGTTCTAAAATCAGAGTTTTATATTTCTGCTGGAACCTGCTCAACTGGATGTCATATAAAGAAAAAAACAAAGAGGACAAAGAGGATCTTTTCTCTCCTTGACATCCAAGGCCCCAGTTTAGAAGGACCTTTCACCTCATCACGTACTCAACCAATCAGTTGGACTGATTCTGTGATCCAGATTTAGAACGGCTATCAGTGGCATAGAGAATGTTGACCAGTCATGGAGAAAGCAGAAGAGGAGCATTTAAAAGGGAGAGAGAAAGACAATAACCCGTGGAATCTTTCACTTAGGCACATTTTGGCGTAGTTTTAAGTCAAATAAATAAGTATTATTCCTAAACAGTATTTAGAAACCCTATTCTAGAAAACAACTTGAACAACTTGAATATATCATCATTCCAATAAATCTAAGCCTCCATCTCGGGTTCTTCATCTCCTTTTTCTTCATATTTTTTGCTGAATCAGGGCTTTTCACTGCCTCAGGCTAAATGGTGTTTCAGAGCAGTGTTTCTCAAAGTATGGGGCACAGGCTTTGAGGAGACTTGGTGGCATGAGGCGAGAGGCACATGATCCCGACTGTTTTTGTTGTTGTTTTATGTTTATTATTTGTTATCTTTCAGATATTGCAGCTGGAACTAACTTTTTTACTACCCACGTTGGCATCAGAAATCTGCAAGCATGTTGCTAGCTTGTTGGCTAACTTAAAAATACATGGATCTTAACCTAGAAATTACGAACAAAGCTACATTGTCTTCCAAAATTACTTTACGCCGCTGGTAAAGATGTGTAAACTGCCTTAAATTGGATAAAAAGTCTACTTTTTTGGAGGGAAAAAATGCTATGCTTAGAAATAATAATTTTTCACAACATCCCTTATGCCACAACTATAACATTTCCTGTGAAATAAATGTAGCTCTAAGATTTTTGAAATTGCTTTACCTTTTTAGGTTGATCTCAGCATCATGGACATAATTCATAGAGGTAATGTAACATAATGTTACATAGAGGCCCATTTCTCTTCAAAATGAGAAAGCGAACATGTTCTCAAACAAAGGAAGATGTGTTTCAAACTTCATAAGTCAGGAAATGGCTGTAGGCAATATTTTCTACCCAATCCTTTATCTGCAGATAAAGCAATTATTTTATTAAAACAGCTTAAAACAACTGGGACTGTGGAAAAAAGGGTGGTGGCAAGTTTATCATGGCACCATACACAGTGAGGAGGATAGTGTCATTAAACATTAAACATAAAACGTTATTCAAAACTATTTTTAATGGCTCCACCCACACCCAAAGTGACCATCCACAGATTTTTGACGGAGCATAAAAATGACTAAATCAGAAGAGCAAGCTAGAAAAGAGTGTTAAGAGATATCCGAATCGGAAAAAATCAGTATTGCCAGGTCACAGCTTTAGAAAAACTGGAGAAATGAAGTCCAAGATGTTTTGTTTGTGCATCTCTACTCTTTCTAATTCTACACTAAAAAGAGTCATGAACTGCACTGTGATCACACCTTAAAGATTTCACTGCTAATTTAAATCAGTGCACTGCTACTTTTCAAAATGATGGTAAATCTAGAGAAATGTCACATGCCAATCAACACTGCATAAAACAGAACCTCTCAGGTTTTAAAAGTACCATCTAGCAACCTATGACAGCCATGAACGTACATATGATGTATTTTTAGGAACCAGGGTTTCACATGAAAGCAGAAACTCATTATACAGTACTCACCAATGCAGGCGTGTACACGAACGGTCAGCTGAGTCCGCAAAATAACACTGTGCTTCTTCCCTCTGGATCTGAGACAGTGGAAAAAAACACAAGATCATGGTTACCAAAGTGAAACCTACGAATTATGAGTAAATAAATATTGATAGTAATTTTTGGGCACATGAACAGATTTGTGTTGTTGAATTTGAAGCAAGTGACTTTTTACATTTTGCAGACAGACATGCATCAAATTTGCACCCATATACTGATGCACATCTGAACCTTGAGATTAGACAGCAGAATCGCAAGGAGACACAACACACATTTACACACATATATAAAGCCTCTGCATGCCAACAATCCTATGTGCACCACATCTGCACTCAGCATTTTAAGCCATTGAGCACACAGATATCATCTTTGAGGTCTCATCAGGGTCTTCAATCACCAACATGATACTATCCAACAAAAGCAGGGAAAGCACTGCTCTGATAGTGTGTAATGCTGCAATGAAACCAGTCATAGAGGACAATCACAGAAGCAAAAACATACACGAAAAAGCAGCTGGGTTCTTATCCTAACATTACGTTGTTATCAACTGGGAAGTGAAGCAAAATGTTAATACAATTTGTTGAAATATGTTGTGTCAGTGTGATGGTCAAAGAAATGATGCAGAGCAGATTTTGACAACAAGCAAAGTAAAATTTGCACAAGTGCATAAAGTGGATAAAAAGAAATCGTTAGAGACTCAATCTAAATCAGATTTATTTTTGATGTTTTAGTACAAAGGCAGATAAAAAACAGTTCAGAAGGAGTTCAGTGTACATTATAATCTCACAAAGATTTTCTCTTCTCACCCTTCGGACACTGAGCTGTCCATGTCGTGAAATGACTTTGTTTACTGTCAGCTGTGGTGAGCAGCATCCCACCACAGCTGGAGTCTCGACACATTTCTGACTTGTGGGAAAATTCAGAGTGAAAAATTTGTTTACCCAAAAGCATCATCATGTATAAAACTGTGGAGTGTTCCAGTTATAGGCATATTTTTTCAATTAGGGCTTTCATCCATCTTAGACGTTAGAATGTATAAAAATGATCAAGGTAAAACCAATGTTGTGTGATACAATGTGGGAATTTGTCAAAACTTATATTTAAATTCCACATAACTGCAGAATAGCTATTTCAAATCAAGAATTTTACTCTCCACATGTTGATTTTGTTTCCAAAATTGTTATGAGACCTTAAATAGAAGATACAATTTAAGCAGAAATACATTGTAAGATTCTGACTGAAAAGTTTACTCAAACTTGACAGTTTGTAAAGCGTATTTATCTTAAAGAGTGATGACAGAGTTAAATAAAGTCCAAATAAGTGGATTATTCGTTACCAACAGTTTAGTGGGACCTCAGTAAATACCATATGACAGTGAAGATCAGATGTCAGAGGAGGGGACTTGAGTCATGCGACTTAGAATTGAGTCAGACAAATCGAATGACTTTAGACCCAATTTGATGATTTTATAAAAGACTTTGATCTTGACTTGGACTTTCACAGCAATGACATGACTTCACCTAAACTTCACCCCTCTGACTTGAAAAGATTTGATATCTTACACAAACACAAAGTGTGTTACAACGGACAAGCATCGTGCGCAACAATGCAACCGTGCCAGAGACGTGAACCGGCTCACTGCGCGCCTCCTGCTATTTGTCAATATTTCCTCCTCTTTTTGCTACGAGCACGTTGCATCTCTTGTGCCAATTACCAGCTCTTCTTCTGCATCTTCAATGACAGTGAAGACTTCAACAGTGGTGGAGAGGTCATGTCATCAACACTTACTAAGAGGTGTGTGCAAAGTCAGGAAAAGACCCAAAAAAAATAAGACTGCGCATGGCATACAAACATTTTCCAATTATAAGTAAACGATTGTTAATTGCAAGTCTGGAGAAAGTGACACAAGTCCTTCCGATGACTGTATCAACATTGTGTATAAGCTGTCAGAGGTGCCAAAAATGTTTGGCCGTTGTGTTGGGTGATGGAGAGCAACGTGATGTCTTTCCAGAAGTCATATTGAAAGTGCTATTTTCTTTAAAAAAAGAACAAAACATTAAATATCTATGTTTTAATATCTCCTCCTCCCCTTCATGTCAAGTCAAGTCAAGTATAGTCAAGTTTATTTATATAGCGCTTTTCAGCGACAAGGCACTCAAAGCGCTGTATGTATCTATAATGTCCTTCATCACTAAGCAAGGGCTGGTACAAGAGGCTTATGGGACAAAAACCATGAAACCATGTCAAGATTTCAAAGAGTCAAGCACCAACAGATTAGAACCATGGAAGAATAATATACAACAAGACACACAACAAAATTAGTGGGAAATGACATGTTTAAAAGCTAAGGAAGAATCAATTAAAACAAGACTGCGACAATTACAGTACAAGTGGTTAATGAACACCCACAGAGTCGAGTGTACTGCCCCTGTACTGTGAGCAGCGTGGACTGCGCGCACACTCTCTGTGGACATCTGAGATTTCATAGTCGAGCGTTCTGATTTCTTACATTTCTTATTGACAAATTCCTACATTTTCCACACTTTCTGCATGGTGTCATCGAACGAGGAAGAAGGGCTAATTTCCCTTGTAGCCTTAAAAAGAACAAAAAGAAGGTGGTATATAAGGCCATTAAACCAGCCTAGGGACGAGGAAGGGAAATACACACATCAGTGCGGCGCAGAGTGGTAGTGACAATGCGCGTCCTCGCAACTGGTAGCTTAGAGCGTTGGGTCACATATAAAACAATTTCATATAAAGACTTTTTCCAGTCGAGCAGTTTCTGAAAGATGTCTGCTTTAACTCCTCTTTGAGTCTGCCTTGAGTACGTGCAGAGGTCCTATTAATTCATGCACACCTGACCCTGTGGGAGCCTTTGGGTAAAAGCTGAAAGGCTCAATCCATTGTCCCCTGATATTGATATGATGTTTATATGATGTTTGCTTTAATGTTCTGAATGTTAAGTGATCTAGTTTCAGTGTTTGGGGCTGCCCCAGAAATACTGGAAGATAGTAGTTTGCACCATTTTGGACATTGCTGGAGAAAAGGTGTCATATAATGGAAAACTCTGTTGGGTACCTACCCAAAGAACCTTGCCTTTTCGAAAATGATGGACTTTTACAGGCGAGAACAATAATTTCTTTACCATGAAGAAACATTGACTCACCATCAACAAATATGTGGGGGTAGGAATGTTGTCTTTTGTTATATATAGAGTGTGACCTAAACTGTCAAAGAAAGAGCAGAGGAGTTGAAAAGTGTATGGAGATCTTTGCTGGATTTTCCTGAAACACAATAGGTCATAATTCAATGAAAATGATTGGGCTGTACCACAGTTTAATCACCAAAGGTCCAATTTAACCTGAATTTAAAGTTGTCTAGACATACAGTGGTAGAGAGGCCATTTTTTTTTTTTTTACGAATCACTGCATTCAGGCAGTTAGGTGAAAAACAAAATACCAATTGGAAAAAAGTTGAACATTATTTTTCCACACTCAACTTTTGTTTTTTCAAAGATCTCCTGACCTGAAAAAGGGATAAAGGAAACCCATTACCAGACTTTTACAGACATTTCAAGAATGTGTAAGAATCCTGAATGTATTCACAAGATATAACAAAAAGGGGAATATAAATTCTATTTTTAATATTTATGCCAGTGACTGGCATCATAAAACAGTTTGTTTCTTAAATGGCAGGTTTTGTACCAACATCTTAAAATCACCAGCCTAACAACACAGTATTAGGCCTTAATATACAAATTTACACAGAGGACATAGTAGCAACATTGAATGAGGTCATGTTAATACTATCGCGGTCAGTGGGGTTTTTCCATATTCAACAGCTAAACAGCAGAGGTAGTAATTAAATTGCAATTGTGTTTTTTTACAGTATTTTCCATAAATATGAAATTCTATTTAAAAGATCATGTATTCTGCTCGTTTTGTAAAGGTTTGATGTTTTTCTTTATTTTAAACTTCAAAATACAGAAGGAAAATGGCTCTTTATTGTAAAAATAAAAACTGGTTTCCAGTTGCAGGATTTTCTAGGGTTGTGTTTATTTTGCTCTAAACAGGTTTCATTTTGCTGGATTAAAGGCCAAAATGACTCGTTGGATTGTACAGTAAAAGGTTGCTGACTCTTAGTCTAGAGTATAAAATACAAATAAATTACATTGGATTTGTGGTTATAAGTGACAAAGTGTGGAAAATCTCAGTGGGCATTAATACTCTTGCAAATGGCAATCTATGACTTCATGGTTTTAGCTTTTATAGCACACCCTAAAGGGAGATGTTTCTTTTGGCTCTAAAAAGAAATACAAACTGGAAAATTACTGCAATAGTTTTGTTACAATTTAATGTCAACACAACCTGCCTTTTGTACATTCCAGTTTTGAATTTTTACTACATTAAAGACCAGTATGTAATGTAATAAAAGAAAAAAAAACTGAGAGAAGAGTTATTGCTATGGAAAGAAGGGCACATCTGACCTGCTTTGCAGAGCGTTTCATACTTTCCATGAACTTGTGCATCCAAAAAATGCACATCCAGTAGCTTGTGATTTTATGAGAAAGAATGAACTCAGTAAATATGTTGGTGAGGGACAGAGGGTGAAAGGTGCCAGATCTTTAATCTTGTTGTGGTGTATTTTGATTTCATAAGTGCATGAGCCTAGTGTTGTGAGGGATATGAATGAGTACGGGTCTTACCCTGTGTCATCCACCTGAAAACCCTCCAGCTCGTCCCTTTGCTCAGCCAGTGAGGACTCCAGGTCCAGATAGGTTCCATTATGGGACAACTGAAGTGCACAATCATCAAGCTGCAAAAAATGAGAAAGAAATGGTTGTAATACAAACATCTGATAATGATTGAAGTTAAACCAAAATTATCAAAAATCTGCAAGAAATGCCTAGTCACACCTGTTTAAATTGTAGCTCAAACCTCAGTATAGGCCTAAGGCATGAAAAATCCATTTGGTGATTGACATACATGTGTTATACACCCACAGGAGTGGACTTTTATTTCAAATGCCCACTTCCTGTGTCTATTCGTGTTTCACACCCTAGTATAAAACAATGTGAAACTCTGAAGTAAAGCCACTTTATTGGACGGGCGTTTGAACACAAGCATGTACAGTGGTCTGCAGAGGAGCGAGGATCGCTTGCGGTGAGGATCTGCTTTTGGCATTACGGAGCTGTTAAGTTAATTAACCCGTAATAAAGCTACAGGACATGAAACCAAAACCAGAGTGAAAGACAGAATGAAGGGCAGCTTTTAGTTCATGGAAATAACAGCTGAGGGAAATGTGACACTAAATTTTTGCTAAAATTTTCAGGTGTCTTGTAATTGTGAACAGACCTTTCTCACATGCATGATTTTTATATGTGCATTTTGTACATTGCAGACTGAGCTTTAGCTGTTTCTCATAAAACCTTCTGATCTTGCACCCATGCATTCTGCGATTGCATGATCTGAGGAAGTACTGCAAAGGAGTGACTGTTTTGCTGTGTAACAGGAAACCCTGCTGAGTTCGGAACCAGGTGCACAGCTATATATCTGCACCCCATTGGCATAGATCTTAATGAGCATAGTCACACGTTGAGAGCAGGTGCAAACAACAATCCCAGAGACAACTCACAAAAATCAACTTACATCATCAAGTTGCAACAGAACCCTGGTTAAAGTGAAGTCCCTTGTGTATGAATAGGTGAATGAGATCAGAGGTGTTATGGATTGGTATTTAGCAGTTCAGTGTTATCGGCTGGAATAACACAAGCTTTGGTGTGTTGCCAGATAACCCCCTACCCCATCGCCAACCATTCAAGTGGCCTGACGACACTTTCTGACTAGGACAAAACCACAGATCACAGGACCTGCTCGTGCTCCATATCTATCCCTGCCTTTCAGTCTGAAACAGAGTCGGACTGTCGGATGGACTCACAGCATAAATATAACCCTGCTATATTTACTCTGTTCTGAGGCAGGGTGCACACAGGGTGTAATGGGTGGGTGAGTCCACGAGGACCTCAAGTCGAATTGGGGCACAACCAAGACACAAACCAATGCACTAGGGTACATTTGGTATGTTTTGGTTTGATTTGATGTCCAGATCGTAACCAGAAAACATTTTAAAGAGTTTTGACAAAAAAAAAGGTTAATGTGTTGTCTATTGCCTTTTAGCACATTATCAAAATGTAAAAGCCACTGCCATAGCTAGCACAGGGGTTGACAGAAAACATTATTTTATTCTTGCAAGTTTGGGCACAAATTCAGTTTAGACAAATCTGGAAGCAACCTATTGGCAAACAGTCACATCATCAGCATAATCATGCAGGTTATTTCCTCTAGTTACATCCTTTATCGATAGGAGGATGATGTCAAGACAATATGAATGTAACATCGCAAAGTTCTGTTGTAAATTTCTGACTGTTCAAAAATGTTTCTGCTGTTTTGAGTATAGCCTGACAATGGTTCTTTTATCTTTTTATAACAAGTACTCCAGTTAATAGTTAAAGGTTTTCCAACTACTACCACCACCTTTACAGATATGTTTGAAAAGTATTGCAACAGGAATTGTTTTTGTTGTTTTATGTAATAAAAAAAAAGGGAAAGAAACATCATTATCCTTATGCACTACTTGACTGGTTGAAGGACGCTCACCATTTTGACTCATACATTTAGACTTTCAAGTTTAACACAAAGGTTTGCAAGTACAAAATGCTGAAAATATATTGTTATTAGCTTGCATTGTACAAAAGCAGTTGGCCTAGTCACTAAGTATATCAAGAAGCAAACCCCGCTGGTTGTCGAACCTTGAACTGGAGCACAACTAATTTGAGTGATTTAATCCCCAAGTTCCAACCTCACAGAATGAAACATAACACAGCAACCACGCAGAAATCTCTCAGATTATCTTCACTGCAGTTTTATTTTGAAAGTTTCTGTTTGAAATAACACTTTTTTTTGTTTTTTTTTTTACTGTTGGCAGCTTTACATGCAGTTAAATTGTTCATATTTGCCCTGCAAATAATAAAATTTCAAGTTTCTACAGAACACCACTAAAGACAGTCCAAATACCCTCAAGGCAACCACAGATTGAGAGCTATGGGGTCTAAGATCTATAATATTACCACATTTCTCTGGGTTTTCTCTAATCATTCATCCCTTGAGTTGATTCCAGAAGCAGAACACTTAATCTTGCTCCTGCTCCAGTTTCTGTCTCTTTGCCTCAGAGCAACATTAATCCATCTGTGTCAACTAGCTAATCCACTTAGCAAAACATACCGCTAACACACACACAAATCCAACTGCATAGATCGAAATCTAAGATTTCTGTATTTTCTCTAACAAAGCATGCTATGATAGGGATTAAAACAAAAGGGACAGATTCTTGCTAAAAAAAAAGTGACAATTATATGAAAAAAAGTTATTAAAAAAAAAGGTATTCGGAATCCTAAGGCTAGTAAAGCATCATGTTTAAATACTAAAATGTTCCTTAGTTGAGTCAAGACAGCTTTGGGTCAGTGTTTAAGAAACAAATATGGAACAATCTAAAAACTGTTGTCTGAGGAGATGCATTTTTTTCATTATTAATTAATTGTTTACATAAACATGAAGCAAACATAGTGCTGCTTTACCTGGGTTTGATTGAACTTTTTAACTGATCTCAGATTTGTGCTCCTTCTGATTTACATTTTGCAGCTAAACTTAGTTATTGACCCACATAAGAATTGTAGACTTTGGATCAGTTCCAACTCTTTAGACAAAACACATTATGTACATTGGTAAATACAGTTTTATTGTAAATGATGTTTATCTTATTTTAGTGCCTGTTAAAGGTACAAAAACTTGTAGTAGCATAGGGAACCAAACAAATAAACAGAGAATACCGCCTGGCCAAAAGCTCTGCTGCCCTGCCTCTGTCATGAAGAACACCACTTTATTTTCATCACAATAAAGTCACTTTGCTACTTAAGGAGTGTTCCTGCTGCCACACATGTAGGTAAATGGTAATACTAATTTTCTTTTACACTTTTAATTTTCAGTTTTAACTGTTAAAAATTACTGGACATTTAGATTTGAGTATACAATAAAAACTTTGATCATTTTTATTAACCTCACTTTTTAGGTTTAGTATTTGGAGTGCACCAATTTAGCTAACTTTATTTGTCTGTTATTCTTTACTTAGTGGTTGATGTAACAGATTAATGCCTCTTTTTGTTTTTAAGTTACCAGATAAGGAGTAGCTGTTGAAGAACCACATCAGGGAAAACAATCCCAGCTGTATCAGTTCTTAAATAGCATAACCACTTAAGTGGGTCATACCACTGTCTGAAAGTGAAGAGAAAGTATGGTGTTTATTTTTTGTTCTATTTTTCTTCTACTTTTGGGCAGATAGATCTGACCCAATAGTGTTTTTTTGTTATAGGTTACTAATGAGTAGTATTCTGGGTGCAATTCTTGTGCTACTACCTGAGTTAAAGTATTTTATGCTGACCTTGGTTTTGGTCCAACTTATCATTCTGGAAAAATGTTGTTTTGTTTTTTGTCAATTTTGTAAATAAATAAATAAATAAAGAATTCTTTTTTTTTTTAAACTTCTAGTGTCTCTCTAGCTGGGTTTTGCAGTTCCTGACATTAGATGAATCCACCTGCTGTTAATCCCAAATGTGAGACCATTGTTGTTCACACTTTTCATGTGTGTGAGAACTGGTATAGCTGACTGTGACTGGGACAAAGGGAGCTGAAATAGTGGGTGGGGGATTAATCATGTCTGTCCCACTGCCCTAGATTGTTTTTTTGTGGTAATCAGCCCAAAGCATTTTAGCCTATTCCACATATATTGTCCAACACCACCTTAATTTTCATCTCTTCAGAAATGCACCAATGTGGTTTTCCTGGCTGATGGTCCAGGTCTGACCATTTCTATTTTGACCAAATCATTTTTTATTTTATTTTTTTACTTTTTTCTAGGGTTTTTTATACATAAACGAGAAAGGTGTGATGCAGGTTATTTGACAGAGGTAAAACTTTTGAAGGCATTACAAGATTATCCCAATTTTTGCATCAAGGCATATGTATCTAACCTTTATCTGATTTTTATGAAACTCCATAAAGTGCATCAAAGTACAATTTGTTGGTGTAACGGGAGATCTGAACCATTTAATGATAAAGGGGAAAAAATTGTAGTTAATGTGTCAAACACTGATAAGACCCAAATGAGTGAAAATTGATTGATTCTGATCTTTGACCATTTGAAAGATGCACCTCTACGTGGTTTAGACTACAGATGCACCAATCTATTGGCCAGGGGTCGGAATGGGCCAATATTCCCTTGATTGGCATTGATCGGCAAATCAAATATAGCAGGGACTTTATGCTTTGATGCATTAATGATAATAATCTTGTAATTCCTTCGTTTTATGTTGGATTTAAAACTCTTACATCCATCAAGAACTTATGGCACCCTTTTCTCTTCTATGTCATATAGTCTTAAGAAAAGAAAAATAATATTGGTAAAAATCGCTGGTCACACCACAACGAAAACTGGATATCAGTATCGGCAGGAAAAGCATATCCAGTGCCATCACCTCCAGTGCTGTCTGCTGTGTTTTGCTACTCTAGTGTTATAGTAGTATAGAAATTTTATTTAAGCAACTGTCAAGTAGTGGACACCAGACTGCTTAATTGCCCAATATGATGGCAGCTAAAGGGTGTCTCTTCCCTTAAACACTAGGGCAATAGAAGTATTAAGATAACAAAAAGCATGGCGCTGCTTGTACATCGAAGAAAGTCGGCTCCATAAAAGGGGAACCACAAACTCTCACCGCTTGGCACCGGACTGGGCCAGAGAAACACAGTGGCCTGTGTACTTTACACCTATTTAATCAAATTCCCCAGAAGGGTAAAGCAAAGAAAAAGGGGTGGGGGAGGGGTGGGGGAGGGGTGGGCTGTAATTACTTCCATGTTAAAATAACACCCAGGCTGACGATGATCATGGTGAGTCGACAGTTATAGATGCCCTTACGTAATTTAGCCAGCAACTTTTGGAGACGCAGGAGATTCTGTTCTATAAACAGCGTGGGGGAGGGCTTTTCCATGTGGCCATTAAGTCTCTCTCTCTGTGCTGCTTTAACGAGAACTGTTCGCTAATTAAATAAAAGTTAAGATCTGAAATTTAGGATTTATTGTTTTTTTAGGGTTTTTTTAGGGGAAGGGAGTTCCTCATTGTAAAAGTATACAGAGCCCTGCAAAAATATTCATGCCCCTGGGCTTCTACCCATTTTGTGGCATTACATCCACAGACTTCAATGTATTTTACTGTGATATTGTTTGATAAACCAACACAAAATGGCACATAGCTCAATCTGAAGGAAAATAATGCACAGTTTTCAATTTGTTTACAACTACATGCATCAGCCCCCTTTACTCTGATATCCCTAAAGGACTTAGCTTTTTTCAACTATGCTACATCTTCAAAAAAAGATTCAAAAGCCACAACATGGCTCTTTAAAAAAATTTTATTTGTCATTTATTTTCTATTGAGTAATACTTTTTAATACTATTCCATATTCTTGTAAAGTTTATCACTGTTTATCATCTATATTTTTCCCACTTTTCTTCATACTTGTTCAAGACTATTAGTGTTTTATTAAATGAAGGGTATGAAATTCTGGAAAGCACTTTGAGCTACATATGGATGCATGAAATATGATATGTAAATAAAAGATTATTTCCTTACATACTTGCTTATACTAAATAAAACCTGTAGAAATAACCTAACAAGTAGAGAGAGTAACAAGCAGGGGATACTGCTAACATTTGTAGCAGTGTGCCCTGGTCCATTGAGACCAAAGTTGAACTTTTTGGCCTACATACAACCCCATTCCCACCATGAAACATAATGGTGGCAGCATCATGGTGTTGGGATGCTATTCTTTAGCAGAGACAGCGAAGTAGCAGAGTTTATGGGAAGACAGGTGGAGCTGGTTCACCTTCTAGCAGGACCATGACCCTAAACATACAGCCAGAGCTATTATAAAATAGTTTATATCAATACACATGCCTGCGTTAGAATGGCCCAGTCAAAGTCCAGACTTAAAAGCATTTGAAAATTGGCGTTCATAGATGCTCTTCATACAATCCAACTAAGTTTGAGCTGTTGTGAATAGAAGAATAGGCAAAAATGTCAGTATCTTGATGTACCAGGTTGGTAAAGATATAAAATCCAAATAAAATACACTAAGGTTTGTTGTTGTAATGGGACAAGATGTAAAAAAGTTCCAGGGGTGTAAATATTTTTGCAAAGCACTGCAGCAGTTTTAAAACGGTGCATTGAGCTGGACCTGATATTTTCTCTTTGATGATAATTTATCTGAACTGATCTGACTCTACATTTTTGATAAAGCTGAGAAACTTTGCTCAACTTATTAAAGGGGAAAAGACAGTTTGGACAAACAACACATCTACGGGTCTCTGATTTAGTCCTAGCAACCCTTCCTATGTGTTTATGCTTGTGTATGGTCGGAGAGGTGGAAGAGGAGGTAGAGGAAGAGGTCAGGAAAACCACAGCACCCGAAGTGAGGAGAACAAAGTGTCACAAGCATCCAGGCCACGGCCACAGGAATTCTGGGACAAGTGACCTATACTTTACATGCAGCCCAGCCAGCCGTGCACAGAATTTACCCATCACAGCATAATAACACAGCAGGCTTTTTCTGAGAGAATGTTTCTGGGAGCTGATGTATATTGAGAAAAAGATTGCTTTACCAGTTTGAAAAAGAACCTAAAAGGTAAAATGAATCACTGAAAAATGTCATGTTTCACATTTTTTCATGATATCTGCAGAGTAAATCCTTAAAAAGCACAAAGTTCAATCCGACAGGCAAAACTGCAACAATTCCATTCCATCCCTATAATCTAAGTACAATATCAAGTTGCCATTGCGCACAGTCCTCCTCCATGATGGGAATAAAATTGCAGAAACAAATACAGACTGCCCCATCTGTCCCTGCATAAGTTGTAATCATAAGCTTTTCTGTGCTGTGGGCTATTTTTTATTTGTTTTGCGGCTTTCAAGGACTGGGCAGCACAAGATCCACTGGTTTGGAAAAAGCCATTCTGCTGGTGAGTGCTGGCTCGCTTATGGGGTTGAAACTCACTGAGTCTCTCTTTGATTTTCAAGTTAAACTTAACTGTTTACTTATCTGAAAACAATACTAATAAGTCTGCATAAGGGTCTGCATCACTTTGACAGCTTGTGTGGGTGTACTCTGGCTATTGGCCAGCTACCGATACCAAGGTTTTAAAAAGTTACAGTTTAAAAACCACTAAACCTCTCCATCATACAATTCCTCTGGTTTAAAGTCCTTTCAATGAGATGCCGGATAAGGTACCAGAGTGAAAAGAGATTTCTCTGGTGCATCGAGCATAGAATAACGCAGCGCTCCCCTCCCCCACCCATTGCTCAGCATTAGCAGCTATGATGAAAACTTTCCACAAGGTTTAGGAGTGTGTTCATGGGAATTTCTTCCAAAAGCTCAACTGTGAGGTCAGACACTGACGCTGAACAAGAATGCCTTGCTTGCTATCTCAGCTCAAATTCATTCCAAAGGTATTCTATCGGGTTGAGTCCAAAACTCTGTGCTGACCAGTCCCGTTCGTCCACATCAAACTCCCTTATCCATGTCTTTGTGGGCCTTGCTTTGTGCACTGGTGTGCAGTCCTGTTGGAATAAAAAGTGGCAATCCCCAAACTGTCCCCACAAAGCTAGGAGCATTACATTGTCCAGAATGTCTAGGTATAGACATGCACCTTAATACACTTTTTTGAGATTAATAAAATATCCAGATAAAGTTTAGGAAAACATGCCTTGATGGAAAAATAGAAATAATCCTTTGATTTTTTTCAGTTTCTATTGGATTCAAAATCACTACCTTTATCAAAAACTCCTGCAGCGCAATTCCCTTCTCTTTTAGCTTTCATATTCTTTAAAAACATCAGTCAAAATAGAAACAGCAAGTCAGAGCTCAAAGAAAATCAGAAATCAGTATTGGCCAAAAAAGCCTGATCAGTGCATTTCTATTAACTCTAATAAATGTTTGCGTTCATACCACGATCAAGTGAAACTGTGTTCTTTTTTTTGGTAATTCTGTTATCCCTTGAGAATGTCATACCAGTGCATGCCTGGTGTGATCATGTGTTTGAGTCAGCCTTGTCAGTAAGGAATGTACTGTCTTATTTCAGGTTCATTTTTTCCAGCAAAATGGCCCTAAAGCTGCATCCTTCCTGCTCCGACATGCTTCTCTGACTGATCCGATCATCTGTGATTTGGGTTGTTGGGAGCCTGAGCAGTGGGACTGTCACTTGGGGCAGATGAACGGGCCAGTTCGGGATATATCTAGTTGCTCTGTTGCACCTGTTACAGTAACAAGCAGAGCACACATATGCAGCAATCAGGTTCACTCAGTTGGAGCAGCTTTTAACCGGACAGGGTTATTTCTGACACTGAGAAAGCCCCCAAAAATGGTGGGGTCAAACGTTTGTCCTCACTGCAGGAAAGGGATATGTAGTGGTACAACATTATATACATGTATACATACATTTTCTATTATTATAGATTTAAGTCCCTCCACCTTTAAAAACTTCCTGGCACTACTCTAGGATATTTATTCCATTAAAGGTGGAGGCAGTGTTTTGAAGCTGTGGAAGGCTTTGTGGCAACCTTGTTTCATTCCACAGACTAGAGTCACTTGTGCTTGCCTGTGTTCTGAAAATAACCTCTGGTTGCTGGAGTTTATTTGCAGGAGCCTTGAAGAGCCTTAGGGAAAAACAGAAGTCCCAAACTTGTGGCTCTGCTCTAACTTTTCATAATGAATCCAAGCGTTAAAAGTCTAAAGCAGCTGATGTGTTATTGCAGATTTCTTCACTTAACCTTCCATGTTTTTCCATACGGGAAGAATATTCCAGCGTTGTTTACCTCAGGGATAATCCTACCTTATGTGGAGCTTTGAGGAGCCGGTGGACGCCCGCTAACTGGTTAATGAGGGGGATGTCCTCTCTGAAGGTGTACAGCGGGGGTCTGGTCGGCTCTGGAAAGTTGGTGCTGTTGAACGGATCGGTGTCATCTAAAAACTGAACCCTGCAGACAAACGTGGCCATGCTGCATCCATGCAAGTGGCTCCACTGAGGGGACGGACGGGCGAGGGAATCCCGGGGTTGAGTGAGAGCTGTGCCGGGCTGGTGGAGCGCTGGTAGCGGCAACAAATCCCCGTCAACAGGAGCGACCGGTGCGCAAGAAGGGGAATTGGGTTTGCGGATACCGGATAGAGATCGGGACACCGGTCGGGATCCTGTGTCGCCTCCCCGTTTGCGGTGAGGTTTGCTCGGCCTAAGCTGTCTGAGTTATTCTCGGAGAGGCAGGTGGCCAGTGATGAAGAGGAGGGAGCAAAGCGGAGAGTGAAGGATCAGCGCAGCCTGAGACAGCCGGTCTGCTGTCTGTCTGAGCCTAAATCCACCCCACCCCACTCTGATCTGTGTCTATTTTCCCCTCTGCCCTCATCCCTCCTCCTCCTCCTCCTCCCTGTGGATCACTGTCTCCAGCCTTCCAGTGGCTTCCTCCATGAAGTCAACTAAGCACTAATCCGATGTTCACCTCAAACAACAAAAAAATAAGTTTAAAACAGAATATAAGAAAATAATAATAATAACAGATAAAACACAAATAAACATATGTAAAGGACTTTTACTGTTGATCTAAACTAATTTTCAGATGTTAATTTTCTCTTAAAATACTTCGGGACAGAAAAGAGGTTTAAAAATTAGGTCATCTATATTGTTATATTTTTACTGTAATTTCTTTGTGAACTACATTTATTTATTTATTTTTTACCGCAACAACTTGATCTGAACATTATTCTTGTTGAGAATCATTGATCTGTGGTGACCTCTTGTGGCCACAACCTGCAGCTACAGTCTCTTCATGTTAAGAGCCTTCGACATTACAACAAACTTCATTGTATTTTATTGGGATTTCATGTACTGGACCAATGCAACGCAAAGTACTACATAACTATGAAAGGGAAGAATTTTTTTTTATAAATATGCATTTGTAGACAAATGTCTTGGTCAATATCTTGTAGAACCAGTTTTTGCTGTAATTACACCTCCAAGCATATTTTTGGTATGTCTCTACCAGCTTTGCACATCTAGACACTCACATTTTTTGCCACTTCCTATTTGCAAATTAGCTAAAGCACAGCCAGACTGGATGTAGAATGCCTGTCATTGTTCATGTCTAGCCAGGGATTGCCAATTAGATTCAAGTCTGAACTTTGACTAGACCATTCTAGCACACGAATATGTTTTGACCTAAAACAGAAACCTTATATACGCAAGCAAACTAACACTTACCCCCACAGGTGTTTGGATTCAGGTGTTAACAGATAAACAGATGTTTTACATTCACCGGCCATTTTATTAGGTACACCTGTCCAACTGCTCGTTAATGCAAATTTCTAATCAGCCAATCACATGGCAGCAACTCAATGCATTTAGACATGTAGACATGGTCAAGACGATCTGCTGCAGCATCAGAATGGGGAAGAAAGGTGATTTAAGTGACTTTGAACTTGGCATGGTTGTTGGTGCCAGAGGGACTGGTCTGAGTATTTCAGAAACTGCTGATCTACTGGGATTTACAAGCACTACCATCTCTAGGGTTTACAGAGAATGGTCTGAAAAAGAGAAAATATCCAGTGAGCGGCAGTTCTGTGGGCGCAAATGCCTTGTTGATGCTGGAGGTCAGAGGAGAATCGCCAGACTGGTTCGAGCTGATAGAAAGGCAACAGTAACTCAAATAACCACTCTTTACAACCAGCAGCAGAAGACCACACCGGGTGTCACTCGTGTCAGCTAAGAACAGGAAACTGAGGTTACAATTCACACAGGCTCACCAAAATTGGACAATAGAACATTGGAATAACGTTGCCTGGTCTGATGAGTCTCGATTTCTGCTGCGACATTTGGATGGTAGGGTCAGAATTTGGCGTCAACAACATGAAAGCATGGATCCATCCTGCCTTGTATCAACGGTTCAGGCTGGTGGTGGTGGTGTAATGGTGTGGGGGATAATTTCTTGGCACACTTTGGGCCCCGTCGTACCAATTGAGCATTGTGTCAATGCCACAGCCTACCTGAGTATTGTTGGTGACCATGTCCATCCCTTTATGACCACAGTGTACCCATCTTCTGATGGTAACTTCCAGCAGGATAACGCGCCGTGTCATAAAGCACGAATCATCTCAGACTGGTTTCTTGAACATGACAATGAGCTCACTGGACTCAAATGGCCTCCACAATCACCAAATCTCAATCCAATAGAGCACCTTTGGGATGTGGTGGAACGGAAGATTCGCATCATGGATGTGCAGCCGACAAATCTGCAGCATCTGTGTGATGCTATCATGTCAATATGGACCAAACTCTCTGAGGAATGTTTCCGGTACCTTGTTGAATCTATGCCACAAAGAATTAAGGCAGTTCTGAAGGCCAAAGGGGGTCCAACCCAGTACTAGCAAGGTGTACCTAATAAAGAGGCCGGTGAGTGTATATTGAGCAACAGTTACCACCAAATAAATCTTGCATTCATTAATACTGTGCACCTTTCGGTAACATTGCTATTGTTATATGTTTCTGCAGGTGTAGAACCAGTGTTATCTTGTATTCTTTTTACCTTTCTTTTTCTCCTCTATTCTTTTCTCCTTCTCTTTTTTCCTTTTAGCCCCACCTCTCTCAAACTTCTGTGAAATCAAACTCTCCACTTAGGAAGTAACACTGATTGACAATCAATTTCACATGCTGTTGTGCAAATGGAAAAGACAACAGGGGGAAATCTTTGGCGATTAGCAAGACACACTCAATACAAGAGTGGTTCTGCAGGTGGGGACCACAGACCACTTTTCAGTACCAATGATTTCTGGCTGATGTTTTGGTCACTTTTGAATGTTGGTGGTGTTTTCACACTCGTGGTAGCATGAGACGGACTCTACAACCCACACAAGTGGCTCAGTTAGTGCAGCTCATCCAGGATGGCACATCAATGCGAGCTGTGGCAAGAAGGTTTGCTGTGTCTGTCAGCGTAGTGTCCAGAGCCTGGAGGCGCTACCAGGAGACAGGCCAGTACACCAGGAGACGTGGAGGAGGCCGTAGGAGGGCAACAACCCAGCAGCAGGACCGCTACCTCCGCCTTTGTGCAAGGAGGAACAGGAGGAGCACTGCCAGAGCCCTGCAAAATGACCTCCAGCAGGCCACAAATGTGCATGTGTCTGCACAAACGGTCAGAAACCGACTCCATGAGGATGGTATGAGGGCCCGATGTCCAGAAATGGGGGTTGTGCTCACAGCCCAACACCGTGCAGGACGCTTGGCATTTGCCAGAGAACACCATGATTGGCAAATTTGCCACTGGCGCCCTGTGCTCTTCACAGATGGAAGCAGGTTCACACTGAGCACATGTGACAGACGTGACAGAGTCTGGAGACACCATGGAGAGCGATCTGCTGCCTGCAACATCCTACAGCATGACCAGTTTCGCAGTGGGTCAATAATGGTGTGGGGTGGCATATCTTTGGAGGACCGCATGGCCCTCCATGTGCTCAGCAGACGTAGACTGACTGCCACTAGGTACCGAGATGAGATCCTCAGACCCCTTGTGAGACCATATGCTGGTGCGGTTGGCCCTGGGTTCCTCCTAATGCAGGACAATGCTAGACCTCATGTGGCTGGAGTGTGTCAGCAGTTCCTGCAAGATGAAGACATTGAAGCTATGGACTGGCCCGCCCGTTCCCCAGACCTGAATCCGATTGAGCACATCTGGGACATCATGACTCGCTCCATCCACCAACGTCACGTTGCACCACAGACTGTCCAGGAGTTGGCAGATACTTTAGTCCAGGTCTGGGAGGAGATCCCTCAGAAAACCATTCGCCGTCTCATCAGGAGCATGCCCAGGCGTTGTAGGGAGGTCATACAGGCACGTGGAGGCCACACACAATACTGAGCCTCATTTTGACTTGTTTTAAGGACATTACATCAAAGTTGGATCAGCCTGTAGAGGGTTTTTCCACTTTAATTTTGTGTGTGACTCCAAATCCAGGCCTCCATTGGTTGATAAATTTGATTTCCATTGATGATTTTTGTGTGATTTCGTTGTCAGCACATTCAACTTTTTACAAAACGCAGTATTCAATGAGAATATTTCATTCATTCAGATCTAGGATGTGTTATCTGAGTGTTCCCTTATTATATTATTATATTAGTGTTCCCTTGTTATTTTTTTGAGCAGTGTATATATATATATATACAGGGGTTGGACAATGAAACTGAAACACCTGGTTTTAGACCACAATAAATGATTAGTATGGTGTAGGGCCTCCTTTTGCGGCCAATACAGCGTCAATTCGTCTTGGGAATGACATATACACGTCCTGCAGAGGGATTTTAAGCCATTCTTCTTGCAGGATAGTGGCCAGGTCACTACGTGATACTGGTGGAGGAAAACGTTTCCTGTCTCGCTCCTCCAAAACACTCCAAAGTGGCTCAATAATATTTAGATCTGGTGACTGTGCAGGCCATGGGAGATGTTCAACTTCACTTTCATGTTCATCAAACCAATCTTTTACCAATCTTGCTTTGTGTATTGGTGCATTGTCATCCTGATACACGGCACCGCCTTCAGGATACAATGTTTGAACCATTGGATGCACACGGTCCTCAAGAATGGTTCGGTAGTCCTTGGCAGTGACGCGCCCATCTAGCACAAGTATTGGGCCAAGGGAATGCCATGATATGGCAGCCCAAACCATCACTGATCCACCCCCATGCTTCACTCTGGGCATGCAACAGTCTGGGTGGTACGCTTCTTTGGGGCTTCTCCACACCGTAACTCTCCCGGATGTGGGGAAAACAGTAAAGGTGGACTTATCAGAGAACAATACATGTTTCACATTGTCCACAGCCCACGATTTGCGCTCCTTGCACCATTGAAACCGACGTTTGGCATTGGCATGAGTGAACAAAGGTTTGGCTATAGCAGCCCGGCCGTGTATATTGACCCTGTGGAGCTACCGACGGATAGTTCTGGTGGAAACAGGAGAGCTGAGGTGCACATTTAATTCTGCCATGATTTGGGCAGCCGTGGTTTTATGTTTTTTGGATAGCACCCAAACATCCCTTTCAGACAGCTTCTTCTTGCGTCCACAGTTAATCCTGTTGGGTGTGGTTCGTCCTTCTTGGTTGTATGCTGACATTACCCTGGATACCGTGGCTCTTGATACATCACAAAGACTTGCTGTCTTGATCACAGATGCGCCGGCAAGACGTGCATCAACAATTTGTCCTCTTTTGAACTCTGGTATGTCACCTATAATGTTGTGTGCATTTCAATATTTTGAGCAAAAACTGTGCTCTTACCCTGCTAATTGAACCTTCACACTCTCTCTTACTGGTGCAATGTGCAATCAATGAAGACTGGCTACCAGGCTGGTCCAATTTAGCCATGAAACCTCCCACACTAAAATGACAGGTGTTTCAGTTTCATTGTCCAACCCCTGTATATATATGCATCAAGCGGATCATTATAGCATTAGCCGTAATGCTCCGCTTGTGAAAGTATGTATGTTGGGCTTCTTCTTGTCACTAAGACAACAATTCAGCGTTACTCTGCCGAACAGGGCACATTAATAAACAAAATTAAAACATCCATAATTCAGTCAAAACAAAATATACTATAAACTAACTAGAAAATTAAATATCTGTGTGGGAATGCTGCAATCTGCTGGTCACCTAGGGAAGCTCTTTGGGAGCTTAGATCATCTCCAAACACACATTGAATATCCAATATAGCTGTTGGCAGATTCTACAGTTTTACACCCACATTAATCCATATCTTAAAAAATGCAAAACTAAACATTATGACCTGCTAACGAGAATGGTTAGCAAGATTTCAACAGTTTACCTTGTTTACTGTTGATTCAGTTACCAGATCATATAGATCAGGTGGGGCAGTAAAATTTCCTTTTCTTTAATTTGCCAAAGATGAAGGAAAGCATTGGGCAGTTTCTCATTTATGCCACGACGGTGTAGAGGGCGTCTGTTTTACCTCGCGTGAATGAACGAAAGAAAACCATGAAATGGTATTTCAAGTGAGTTGTTGAAAAACTAAGCTAAAATTAGCAAAAAATGAAAGTAGAGCGAAATGTTTCTCACAAACAATGTTATCCCCTCACTCATGGGCTCATTTTGGAGGCTTTCTAACAGCGTTTGGGATCGTCTTAACTGTGCTTGATCAAATCCAATCACAGCTAGATGCTACAGGAAAACATCTCGAGGAAGGGACAAATATGGTTGTTGACAAGTAGAAAGGTAACACATTTTACAAATCTGGTGCAACTTGACTACAAGACATGTTCAAACAGAATCTTTACCTGTGACAGACTCAATGGTTTACATAGTTGCATGTGTTTATATATTTGGGCATGTACCAGTGTTCCACTGATTTTTGGGCATAAAATAATAATTAAAAAAAGCTCGACTTTAAGTATTTAGCAGTATGTAGCCAACAGTTTCCAGGTGAATGCTTGGTGTAAATAACTCACTTATCACAGAACCCTGTTTTATTCGCTTTTTACAACGGTGAGTAACAAAGTCCAGTTTCGGCAGAACTGAGAAGCTGCAAATCTGTTTTTATATTTGGCAGCTGCTCTTTTAACCTTTGGCCACCTGGCTTGGGAGGCGGTGGTGCTGTTTCTTTCTGGTTAGACAGGTGTAGCTGTGTGAGGTTTACTTGGATTCTTTGCTATATTTTGTATCTTTCAAAATAAAATGTTAATATCTCTAATAGCATAACCAGAGGGATCAGAACAGAATGCGAAAGCCCAGTCTTAAGTTTTCACATTAGCTGTTATAAAAATTATTATGTTTGCATTTTTCCTGCAGAGCCTTTTTGTCACTCATTTACAGTTGTTCCTTTCTTTGAGAGTTAATAAATCTTGAGAGCACATTAACATGGTTGGGGGATTGTGAAAATATTTTAATAAAGGAACAAGTTAAGGTTTGTTGGGGCTTGGGAGTGTGGGTTTTCTTTTTCCCTGTTTTTACCACCTGAGGTCGCCCTTGGAGTTAAGGAGTGGATCCAGTGACAGGTGTTTCAGATCTGCTGCTGATTGTGTCTGCCAGATGAGGAGCATTTAGGGAGCCAGGCGCCAGTCCTTTGTTGTCTGAGTGTTGATAGATAGATAGATAGATAGATAGATAGATAGATAGATAGATAGATAGATAGATAGATAGATAGATAGATAGATAGATAGATAGATAGATAGATAGATAGATAGATAGATAGATAGATATGCGCTAAGAAGAACTAACCCTCCTTGTATTCTTTCTTTGCTTCAGTGCTTCTACCTGTGGGGGGCGGATGGATTAAAGGCAGACCCCTGGACCGGAAACCCTCAAGATCTACAGTTCGACCTTTCTACAGAATCTGGCTAGCGGCTTGGCTCCTAAATACGGTAAACTCTGTTGCTTCAGTAGGATTGTCAACCTGAGACAAAGAAACACATCAGCTCTGTTATTGGACCTCTCCCGGACTCCTGCTTTTAAGTCCCCGACTAGAAGTCTCCTCCCAGCTTCTAGTCTCCATGGCAACAAGTAAGTTGACTGTAACTTATTGAACTATTTCCCCACCTGACTCCAAGTTTACCAACCTGCACTCTTCTTCTTCCAGAGCTTACCGAGAAGCTAGGTGAGCCTGTCGGTGAGACCAGACCAATGCTCTATGTGAACCTCAGAAACGAGACCAGATTAATAAACCTGTTAAACTGTTTTCCTGTCTCCTGAGTGTGGTTATGTATGTGGGTCAAACAAATATCTAAGTTATCACAAGGTTTAGCTTAAGAATGCAGGCTTTTCATAACTTTTGTTTTTATAACATTTCATAAGTCTAAAACCCAGATGAGTTGTTTATAGGTTTGTAGCTTGCTTTAGAAATTTATTGTGATATTTTATTTCCTGGCACATGAAAATAGATCACAAATTTTGATCAGGCAAGTTTCCATTTTTTGTGTGTGTCAGACTCACCACTACATTTCCAGGTTTGTAGTTGTCATGTTGCAACTACAAACTTAAATGTATTTTATTGGGATTTTAAGTTACAGAGGAGTGAATGACTGTGAAGTGAAAGAAAGATAATAGTCTTTTAAAAATAAAAATCTGAAAAGAGTGGGCTGTTCATCCACCTTTTACTTTGATGCCACTAAATAAATCCATAATCTAAAGGCACAATTAATTGCCCATAAGCAGCCAATAGGCCCATCGTAACTCTGGAGGAGCTGCAGAAATCCACAAGAGGAAGGGGACAGAAAAAGTGTCTTGCATTTACTTCACAAATTTGGCCTTTATCGAAAAGTGACGAGTACCATTTTCAGTTTGCCACAACCCATATAGAGGCACAGCAAACATGTGGAACAAAGAGCTCCAGGAGACCAAAACTAAACGTTTTGGCCTACATGCAAAACACTGTGTGGTTTAAAGTTACATTGCACATCACCCTGAACGCCCCAAGGTAAAATGCGGTGGTGGCAGAATCATGCTGTGGGGATACATTTCTTCAGCAGGGACAGGAATCTTGGAAGAATATTTGGTAGAGGGTGTGGAGGTTCACCTTCCAGCAGAACAAGGACCCAAACACAGTCAGAGCTACAGTGGAATGGTTTAGACCAGAGCATTTACATGTTAGGATGGCCTAGTCAAAGTCCAGACCTAAATCCAAATGAAAACCTAAGACTTGAAAATTGCTGTGAAACATGGGAGTGGCAACATTATGAATACTTTTATAAGGCACCATACTAATCTTCCTTTAAATACTATATATATATATATATGTAAACCTGGTCTTTAAAAAACAGATCTCCCATTAAGGGGGACAGGAAAGGACAGTAAAAAAAGAGCAATGGTACATAATAGCTCACCAGCTGCTCATTTATGTAAATGTTTTTTACTTGTGCCACAGACTTCCGCTATAGTCACACAGAAAGAAAATAGTTTTAGTTCTGCAAAAAAAAGTATGTCTTTATGTTCAAAACTAATAAGTAAAAGAAGAAATAGAAAATTTAAAAGGCTTCTATTGGAAATACTAAAAGCCTAAATTAGAACACAGGGATATGCCACACACGCTTTAAAGTCATTTGTGTTAAATATTAACTCTGACAGATTGCAATAAAATTTAACAGCAAGAATGATTAGCATAGGATGTAAATATTTTTGAGCCTAGTTATTGATGATGTCACTATGATGACTTCAGTAATGATGATGTTATATGAGGAGCCAAGTTTTTATAATGATCCTTGAATCTTTACCATCTGGCCGTGATGCATCCATCTGTTTCCATGAACGCTGTTCAGGGCCATGAAAAAGGATTTGGCCTCATAAAAGATTTCCTCTGTTTTTTCTCACATTTACATGTTTTAGATCATCAAGAAGATTTTTGTATAAGACAAAGGCAACCTGTATGAATACAAAAAGCAGTTTTCAAATGATGATTTCATTTATTAGGGTAAAAATATATATCTAAACCAGTCTGGCCTTAAAAATTGAATTTTCCTTCCTAATTAAACGTGAATTAAATGTGATTAACCAAGTTCTTCTGGGTAGCTGAGTTCAGCTGACTAGCCACCCCAGGCCTAATTGGTACTGCTAGACTGATAGAATCAACTAACCACTTAAATAGAACCTGCCTGACAACATGAAGTTGTTAGAAACATCTGAAAAAGTAACACATCATACTCCGATCAAAAGAAATATGACAACAGATGAGAAGTAAGGTCACTGACAATTATAAGTCTGGAAAGGAGTATAAATAATTTTCTTTGGGACTCCAGCAAACCCCAATAGGAGCCATTGTCAACAAATGGAGAAAATACAATGGTAAAGAGCCCATCAGCAACCCATAAACAAGGCACCAAATGAACATAGAACTGCATTTAAAGCCCTGCCCTCCTCACCTTCCTCATCTATTTTTACGCTCGATTCTGGTTGCTTTTTTAATAAAATCGAGAGGACTAAACTGCTTGTAATTTAATCCTAGTTGTGAACATATAGTGTTGTCCCCAGACCTGCTGTGCTCACTGCCTTGTGCCAAGAACATCACACTATTTGATCAGTACACAAAATGTACTGACTAAAACAAACACTGACCAAACATACTATATATTTCACTAGAAATCAAAATAAACCCTTTAACCCATTGTGTGGCCCTTGTTTTATCATGTTTTCTGTTTTTTAATCTGCTCCAGATTGTTTTATTTTGTTTCTCTAGCTGCAACCTTTGGTTTTCCTGTTTTGTATCCACCAGTAAATGACATCACGTGGGTGTGGGTTATAAAAATGTCATAAATTCAGACTGTTGTCTTCTCCTTCCGATCTGTTATCTGCTCGTGTGCCTGAGCGAGATACACATGCTGTGCCTTTACCATTTATTGTGACCACTTTTAAAGCTGTGTAAAAAAATTAAAAAAGAACAACATTTGTTGCAGTTTCACAATGAAAATATAAACAAAAACTTTTAATTTAAGTAAATTTCTTCAGTGGGGGAAATCCAGTGTAAAACATGCATACTTTATTTACATGTTTAAACATTTGGGACACATGTCAGAAAAAAAGCCTTTTATGTCCTACCATCTAAAACGTAAACATGTGGACCATTTTTAGACGTTAATTGAAATCATTTGTTTGGTCAGATAAGATTAAGATCCATTTTTTCAGCAACAAAAACACCAGGTAGATTTGGAAAATCTTGTGCCTTCGTTAAAGCATGGTGGAGGATCGTTGGATCTTTCAACAGGATGATCATCCAAATAATGAGAAAAATTTATTATTTGACAAAAAATTCATCTACTGGTCGTCTGAGTCTGCAGAACTAAATCCTTCAAAAGAAAGTCTGTGGTGGGGGCTGAGGAGAAGAGAACATATGGACCCAAGACCCTGGATGTTCTTGAGAGATTGTCCTAAGAGGATTGGCCAAAGTTCCCTTGCTTTGTGTGCTGTAACCATGTGAAATGCTATAGGAGAAGCCAAGTGCTGTGCTGTTGGCAAAAGAGGATTACACAAAGTGCTAAGAGTAAGAGGGGATATTGATAACTGTACCAATGGTGATTTTGTGGAAAAAAGGACAAAAATCATTTACATTTTAGGACTGATTGAAATATGAACCTATATAATCTAATCTAATCCAGAGCTTTTAGGAAAATGACAGTGACATGGTTTGGTCAAAACAGGATTACAAACAGCAACATTACCTAAGCACCTGCAGAAAATAATGTTGTCTTTGCAGCTCATCTTTGGGTTGTAGCGAGAATCCCATTTTCAGCACACGTTACTTTTCTGTATAAGGAGAGGATTCTGGCTGCACAATCAGAAGTCAGAAGAAACATGTTGGCAAAATCACAAAAATTACCTTAAACGACGGTGGCACAGGTAGTAGGACTTTGTTCTGTAACCGGTGGGTTGCCAGTTCCAACCCCAACTCTGTCCGTCTCAGTTGTTGGGTCATTGGCCCATTGGGCAAGACACTTCACCTGCCTTGCCTGCTAATTGTGGTCAGAGGGCCCGGTGGCACCGATTGTATGGCAGCCTCACTGCTGTCAGTCAAATTATCAGGCAGCATAGGATACATTTTCACTGTTATGCTGATGATACTCAGATTTATTTATCCATAAATTCTGATGAGCCCAACCAGTTAGATAGACTACAAGCATTTTTGAAGATATAAAAACTGTTTCTAAATTCAGACAAGACAGATGTTGTCGTCTTTGAACCGGAATATTTGAAAAAGAAACTGCTTAGTCAATCAATTAATGTGGATGGCATTAAAGTGATCTCTGGTAATTAGGTAAAAATCCCTGGTGTTAATTTTGACCAGGACATGTAATTTAAACTCCATATTAAACAAGAATCTAGGATTTTCTTATTTCACCTCTGGAATACTGCCAAAATTTGAAATATCCTATCCTAACTAGTCCATGGATTTGTTACTTCAAGGCTGGACTATTGTAATTCTTTACTATCAGGATGTCCACAAAATGTAGTTAAAAACCTTCAGCTGATCCTGCTGCAAGATGCAAAAAAATGCTGCAGCAAGAGTTCTGATGACAGTTAAAAAGAAAGATCATTTTTGCCTATTTTGCCCTTCATTGGCTCCCTGTTAAATCCAGAATAGAATTTAAAATTCTCCTTCTCACAGAGATCTTATTATTCCATATGTTCCTAACAGAACACTTCGTTCTCAGACTGCAGGTTTACTGGTGTGGAATGGGAGGTAGAATGGGAAGCAGATCCTTTAGTTATCAGGCTCCTCTCCTGTGGAACAAGCTCCCAGTTTTAGTCCGTGAGGCGGACACCCTGTCTACTTTTAAGGCTAGGCTTTAAACTTTCCTTTTTGATAAAGCTTATAGTTAGAGTGGCTTAGGTTATCCTGAGTTATCTCTGTAGTTGTTATGATTTGGGGTTGTTTGGTTTCTGTTTTGTTCTTACATGTTTCTCACAGTTTTTGAATCATGCTTCTGTTTATTATTTTCCTGGTCATGCTTTAGTTTTTGTCTTCTAGTTCATGTTTTGTCAAGTTTGGTTTTTGGATCTGGTTATGCTTTAGTTTCATGTTTTTCTAGTTTCTGTTAGTTTGTATTTAAGAGTCTCTGTTTTGCTCCAGCCACGTTTTGTTCCGTCTGTCAATTATGCTTTATTTGGTTCACCTGCTCCAAGCTAATCTGTCTTCTTGCTTCACCTGGTTCACACTCCATATATACACACCTGTTCTGTTTATTGCTCGCGGAAACATTTTCTGGATCATGCTCAGGTCTAGTCGTCTCGATCATGCTCACGTCTTGTTTTTTCTCGATCATGTCATGCCTGTCTTGCTTGCCTCATCTGCCTGTTTTGATCCTGCCTCATCTGGAGTGAGTTTTTGTTAATTAAATCCTCCTCACTTACCGTCATGCTGCCTGCTAGTCTGCATTCTGGGTTCCTCCGTTGCTCAAGTCATAACAGTAGTTATGCTGCTATAGACTTAGAGTGCTGGAGGACATAATGACCCTTTCCCTTTACTCTGCTACATTCTCATACTACTCACCAATTTTGCGTTATTTGCTGTTGTTTCAGCTTTTCACTCTATGTTCTCTCTCTGTTTAATCTCTTTCTAGAAGCTACATCTGACCAGGCTCTGTGTTTAGCTGTGGCACCATCCTTGAGGGGGACACCGGCCTAGCTCCTGCTGCCAGCAACTTAATGCTCACCTTATACAGATGATACACTCGGCCCTGTCTTTCATTGTTTAACCCTGTCTCTCCTAGACATAGCGACTGGCTGAGCTTCTACTGTGAGTAACTATGTGCTCTCTCTCATACTATAGACTTGAAAACCCTCAGAGTTCATCTGCTTAGCTGTCTTTCTTTAGATGAAGCCTCTAAAGGAGCTATAACCATTAATGTTTCACTTTTCTTTCCTGTAGAAAGTACTACTGGATCAGTGCTTCTTTGTTCTCTTTGTGTATCTGCTCTCTTCTCTCAAACCCCCAGTCGGTCATGGCAGATGGCCGCTCACACTGAGGCTGGTTCTGCTGGAGGTTTCTTCCTGTTTAAAGTTTCCCTCTCCACTGTTGCTACATGTATGCTCAGTATGAGGGATTGCTGCAAAGTCAATGCCAGTGGCTGTCCACTGTCGCTACATGCTTATCCAGGAGGAGTGAATGCTGCAAGTCACTGACTCGATGCAATCTGCTGGGTTTCTTCAGATAGAAAAACTTTTTAACCAATTTGAATAATAAACTGAATCCGACTGCTCTGTTTGATAGTTAGGATTAATTGAAATGTATGTACCTGACTTGAAATTTGTATGATTTGATTGAATTGAGTTTGTAAAGTGCATTGAGACGACGTGTTGTGAATTGGCGCTATATAAATAAAACTGAATTGAATAAAGCGCTACACAAGTGCAGGCCATTTACCATTTAAACCTATGTTTGCCAGGGGTGTGAATATTTAGGCCATCAACTCTAGTTGTTAGAGGATAAGTAGTAATAATGTTAAACAGCTCCCACTCAGATTTCCTTTAACAGTTTTTTTTTATTTTTTATTTGACGCTAACAAGACAAACCAATGTACTATTGTTATGATTCTGGCCCGTCTGCCTGCTCTGCTCTCATTCATGCAATTAACTCATCTGCTTCACCTGTCTGCTGCTGCGCTGCTGCGCAATCACCATCATGCCACACACCTGTGGAGCTGCATTTATATACAGCCCTCTGACTTCTTCGTTCCCTTCTGAGCGCTCTAAGGTGGCGTTTGTTATTTCCCTGCTCTCTGGAAAGGCTAAGCAATGGGGCACTGCTGAGTGGCAAAATGGTTTGATCACGTGTGCTTCTTATTCTGCATTCTCCAAGGAGCTCATCAGGGTTTTTGATCCAGTTCTTCCTAGTCGTGAAGCTGCCAGAGGTTTTTCTTCAATTAAAAAAAGGAGAGAGAAGTGTTACATCTTTTTATCATTGACTTTCATTTACTGGCAGCAGACAGCCTTTGGAATGAGCATGCTAAAATGGATGCTTTTTTGCAAGGTCTGAATGAGAATATTAAGGATGAACTGGCTACCGGGGGACTACCCGCCTCCCTTCACCAACTTGAGGACCTGGCAACCCGCATCGATTTGCCCCGGCTAGGGGGGAGAGGCTTTTAGACGGGTTAATTCCCCCTTCAGCTCACAGTCCTGTTTCCCCCCCTAGAAACCCCAAGGGTCTTCCACCCCCTTTGATCACTGTTTTGACCCGGAGCCCATGCGTTTTGGGCGTTCTAAGATTTCTGCGGGGAAAGGGGTCGACGAAGGAAGAATAACTTGTGTTTTTTTGTGGGGGACAGGGTCATGTTGCATTCAAGTGTCCGTTAAAACCCCGGCTCAGTAGAGGTGAGGAGAACTCTACTGAGCCAAGTAAACTGTCTGTCTCCTCATGCTCATTTCCTGCAACCATTCAAGGTTTTTCTACTTCTCATCAGGTGTCAGTGTTCATTGACTCAGGGGCGGACACTGAGTTTATGGATGAGTCGTTCGCCAGGGACCTGGACATCAAGCTCCTTCCACGTCTGACAGCCGTATATGTCCTGGCAGTTTGGATGGTGTCATTAGTATCAACAGTTCATACTACAAGAGGGAGGTAATAAAACTCACACTGGGTGGGCAATCATCAGGACGAGGTCACATTCAGGATCATCAACTCTCCTAAAATACCCATTGTTTTTAGGGGCCTCCTGGTTACAAAAAGCACAACCCCCTATTGATCTGGCAAGCAAGGAGATTTTGGGCTGGGCTAAGTCCTGCTCGGCCACTTGTTCTGTCTTCTGCCTCTACAGATGATTTTCCGGAGAGGACATTGAGGAGGACATATCCTGATCTGTCTAAGGTACCACCCGAATATCATGCACTTAAGGAGTTTTGTAACAAGTCCAGGGCTACGGCACTTCCACCTCATTGACCCTATGACTGTGGCATTGAGCTTCCTACCCAGGCACTTCTCCCCCTAGGGGTCGATTGTATTCATTGTCAGGACCAGAGAACAAGCCATGAGGAAGTATGTTGATGAGTCACTAAAAACTGGTGTTATCAGACCTTCTTCTTCTCCAGCAGGGGCAGGCTTCTTCTTTGTGGGAAAGAAGGATGGTTTCCCTTGAGACCATGTATCGACTACAGGGTTAAAACGACATTCACACCGTCAAGAACCAATACCCTCTAACACACTTATGAACACTGCTTTCGACCAGATTCAGGGCGCCAAGATCTTCTCTAAGTTGGATTTGAGAAACGCCTTTACCACCTTGTTCGTATTCAAGGAGGGGGATGAATGGAAGACGGCATTTAACACTCCCACTGGTCACGACGAGTACTGTGTAATGCCTTTTGTTTAACAATGCCCCCTACAGTGTTTTTCAGGCATTGGTGAATGATGTCCTGAGGGATCATGGTGGGAAAGTTGTTTTGTGTATACCTTGATACATGCCATTCTATTATTCCCAGGATCTGGAAACCACAGAAATCATGTCCGGGCTGCCCTCCTCTGTCTTCTTCAAAAAATCATCTGTTGTCAAAGGCTGAAAAGATGTGAGTTTTCATACCACTATCCACCTCATTCCTTGGATTCATCATTCTCCAGACCAATCTATAGTGGACCCCTCCAAAGTCCAAAGGCAGGCTTTGGAATGGCCTTCTCCTACCGATCGCAAAACACAGCTTCAAGGTTTCTGGGGGTTTGCTAATTTTTACAGACGGTTCATCAGAATTATAGGGTAGCACCCCTCTTAAATGCTCTCACATCATCTAAACAAGGTTGTGTTTGGAATGAGACAGCAGAAAGAGCTTTGTGTCAAGCTCAAAGGATTATTTACGTCTGCTCCTGTTCTACAGGTCCCCTAACCCCGATAAACAGTTCATTGTGGAGGTTGACGCCTTCAAACACAGGGGTTCTTGGAGCTGTCCTAAGCGCAAGAAATTCTGATGACCGTATTCACCCATGTGCACTTTTTTCTCTAGAGCTTTGTCCCAAGCAGAGACGCAATTATGATGTGGGGGAAACGCAAAACTGTTGGCAGTCAAGTTGGTCTCGAGGAGTGGAGGCATTGGCTAGAGGGGGCTAAGGAACCGTTTCTTGGTATGGACAGATCATAAGAACCTGGAGTACCTGAGCATCAGCGAAGCCATCTTAATCCCAGGCCAGCAAGGTGGGCTCTATTTTTGGAAGATTCACTTCTCTTTGTCTTTCAGACCTGGAGTCAAAAATGGCAAACCAGACGACCTTGTCCAAGAATACAGGGAACCCTCCGAGTCACAGACCATCTGGGGAGGATGAGTTTGCTTATTATTCTGGAATCAGTGAGACTCTCTGTCACCATGTGGGAGTGAAGGGAGAGGTTAAAGATGCCACCAAAGACCTCCCTATCCCAACTTCAGCCCCACCTGAACCGCGTGTGGTTGTCCGGAACGCCTCGTGACCCAAGGTACTGAAATTCATGCCATAATTCACGTCTGTTCTGTCATCCTGTTTCAGCAGACGTGTTACAGATGGTCCGAACTCAGTTTGGTGGCCATCTCTTGTTTCAAAAAGATGTTACAGATTACGTCACGGCTGTACTCAATGTTTCCAGCCAAGTCTTCTCATCGCCCTCCTGCTGGAGACCCAGCCCTTGCACCGCAACACACCTACCCATCACCCTCCACGCCGTCCCTGGTCCACATAGCCATGACTTCGTCACAGGTTGCCAGTTTCTAATGGTTTCACAGTTCTGTTAATGACCATCATCGACAGATTTTCTAACAATGGTTCACCTAGTCCCTCTCAAAAAGTTGCCCTCAGCCAAGGAAATGTGGGGACATTCTGGCACGTGAGGCTTTTTTGCCTTCACGCATACCCCAGACATTGTCTCAGACAGAGGGCCCCAGTTTTGTTGTCACGTTTTTGGAAAGAGTTTTGTTCCTTTCATGGGAGGGGGGTTTTTTGTTTTCACGGGTGGGGGATTCTTGTGTTGGGTTTGGGATGGGGATTACTGTTAGTTTGTCCTCAGGATTTCACCCACAGCTGGATGGACAGACGGAGAGGGCCAACCAGGAGGTGGAGAACCAACCTTCGCACACTATGTTAGTCCGGACGACACCAAATGGTCTCAAAATTTACCCTAGGGTTGAATATGCTTGTCAACACCCATCCCGGCTAGTGCCACGGGGTTATCCCCTTCCCAAGTTGTGTTTCTAGTTTTCAGCCACCCTTGTTCACTGTCAAGGAGAAAGAGGCTGAGGTTCCTCTGGCTCAGGCGGCACGCCTAAAGATGTCAGCGCATCTGGAGGAAGGCAAGAAGGTCTATTGATCAGAATGTCGGAGGTGCAGGCACGCACAGCAAATCGTGGAGAATCCCTGCTCCAAGCACAAAGGTGGAGACAGAAAGGTTTGGCCTATCCACCAAGGACCTCCCGTCTTCTGTTGACTCCCGTAAGCTGGCACCTCTTTGTGGGACCTTTCCCATATCCAAGATAGATCCGGTCCTGTGGCTGTTCGTTTACGTCTGCCTCGTTGCCATGAGAGTTAACCCCTACCTTCCACGTGTCCCGTGTAGATATAGCCCTATGTGGTGTCCCGTATCGGGCCCACCTACGGGCTCCCTGACACCCCGCCCGGCTTCTTGCGAATGGCTCAGTCTCACTGTCCGGCGCATCATGCCGGTCCAGACAGCAGGGACGTGGCATATGTTACCTGGTGGACTGTGCGGGGTATGGTCCTGAGGAGAGTCTAGGAGTATCACGATGCTATGTAGTGGACAAAACCATCATCCGGTGAGTTCCATCGCGCTCCATCCTGATCAGCCTCGGGGTCCACATCCGGAAGACGGACCTTGAGGAGGGTGTTACTGTTAGTGATTCTTGGCCCTGTCTGCCTGCGCTCTCGCTCTCACTCATGCAATTTATACTCATCCTGCTGTGTCACGTACTGCTGCTGCCGCTGCCTGCGCAATCACTATCATGCCACACACCTGTGGAGTGCCATTTATATACAGCCCTCTGACCAGGATGAAGATGTGAGAGTTCGACTATAACATTTGTGAGTAGTTATTACAAGCGTACCTTTCCTGACTTATGATCTCGTTCCATGACCTCGCCTTGCTCGGATATTTCCCTCTTGCTGCCTCCTTGTTGCCGTGTGCTTTGATTTTGTGTTGGTGCGACTCTTTTTCTGACCATTCTGGTTTATGTCTCATGCTCTGCCCCTTGTCTGAGGCCTCTAGCCCTTGAAATTCGACCACGTGTTTCTGTCCCTGGATTTAACGTCTCAGCCTAGCACTGGTGTTATTCAGCCTGATGGCCACCTGGCTCTTAGTTCTGCCTGGATCTTATTGTCCCCATAAGAGGTACATATCCACACAGCTCCTCTGTGTTCTGTCACACGTCAGCTCGGTTGTCCCCGGCAGGATTGGATCAGTTCATGGAATCGGACTTCAGTCTGTTGGACGCTGTCCTCATTAATCTGTCTGGATCTCTTCCTCCTCTGGACTCGTGTGCCTCATCACCAGAGCTGAGCTAAGAGTTAGTGGTGTATGGTCTAGACTCCTTGCAGATCATGAGTTTATTCAGCCAATAAATAGTACTCTTGTTCTTCCAGTGGCTTCCGGAAGCTGACTGCGTTATCTGCTGCAGCGTGATCCTGAGTTTCTGAATAAACCTTTTTACTTATCACTTTCTGTTTGGCTGAATTTGGGTTCTCTGTCTCTGGTCGTGATAACTATATCAAATGAGTGGCCTTGAGATCTGAAAAGTGAAGCCACTGTAAAGTGCCTTAAATGTCCACATTCCTCTGGGTGGGAGCTCTGATGAGATTGGTCACTTTTGTGGCCTGATCAGGGACCACCCATCATTCCACATCAGCACACTGAAGACACTGAAGAATTTTCCTGAATGAAAGTTCACCAGAGAATTACATAATTTTTAAATACTGCAAATAAAGTAGATGTATTTTTAATGTTTTATTTTGTGCTGCAGGTACTGTTGCAGAGAAGACATATAAGGCATAAATATAGAAAAACAAATAAAAATGATAAAATTATTTTTAAATGCATTTTCACAGCACATTTATCCCTTAGCAGCTGTCATGAGCCACAGTTGGAAACACAAGGATTAACTGTATTTAATCTGGGTTCAGATCAGATCACTGCAGGTGGGAGCAGTCAAAATGCTCAATCCAAAACTAAGAAAATGTGAGGTAATGATGTCATATTCAGCTTTTGTAGAAACTGTGGTCACACACATAAAATATGTTCTGATCATGATTGAAGATTAGAAGTTAATGGATTACCAAAATTATAAAAACTGAGAGTTGTCATGTCTTTGTCATCATGACATTGGAAAAATATTTCCAGCAATTGTATTACCTCTGGTGTCAAGCTAAAGCACTTAGAATAAGACCAGGATTACAGATGGTTTAGCACTTTCATTCAGCACTTTGTAAAGTTCACTGAGACCATTAGAGGTTGAGTATAATCACCACCTTTTAGGGGAAAACTCTAAAAATGTCTTTAAAGGGAACATTTACGGGGATCATAATGTGGTGCGTCATTCACGGGTTCTATCTCAGCGTGTAGATCTCGCCTATCTACGGTCACTGTGTGTTAACTGAATGAACTTTCAACTTCAGCCCAGCTCCACATGCATCATCAAGCTGGATAATAAAGACATTAAGAGCGCCGCACATGTTTCTTCACTGGCAGTTTTACTGAATGAGTGCCTGCCTCAGCAAGATGAGACATACTATATGAGAGATACGGTGCAAGGAAAACTAGATATGAGAATTTAGACGGAACGCAATAAACAATATAATAATACAAGTAGGAGATTAAAAAATTTCCTACTTGTGTCTGTCTGTCTGTCTGTGTCTGTCTATATAGCTGTGTACCTACAGCTGGGAGAAAAGTAGTTGAGACCACTGCCCAGATTTAGCATTTGTTTTCCCACTGCCAACAGCATGTAGAAGTCTTTATTTTTTATCGTAGTACTCTTCGAACTGGGAGTGACCGAATCTACCACAAAAAATCCAGAAAAATCACATTGTGTGTGATTTTACAGTCAATTATTAGCAGTGTTGTATTGCATGACATAACAACAGTACAGAATGATGCTTTTACAGCGCACGGAGTTCTTTCTTTAGAAGCCCTCTGTGTCTCCACTCATTACTGTACTGCAACTGTGGAACTAGGCTATCTGTATTAAAGGACATCTGTCCACACCCTATATATGAAACAATCTCCAACCTGCTCCCACAAATGGCCAAGACCAGAGAGCGTGTGGAAGGACACAGGGAACAACTAACATAGCGTACGACCTTACACAAGCCTGGAATTGGTGTACAGCGAAAATAGCAAAGCAGCTTGTGAGAAGCAACAACTGTTGATGCAATTTATAAGGTGAAAATGAAGAAATACGAGAATGACGATCAATCCTCCTCCGTCTGGAGCTACATGCACAGATCTCACCTGTGCCGGCCATCCATGTGATGGAAAAAGGCTGAGGGATCGCCCGGAATCTACACGGTACAGGACCTAGGTCAATGACCAGAAGAGTAGCTGGGACCACAATGTCCTAAAGAAATCATTAGTAACAACTACATGCCGGTATGGATCAAAAATCCGCTTAGCCATGGACCATCTGGATCGGTCCACAGTGATGGGAAAGGGGTAATTGGAAGAAGGTTATATTATGGTCTGATGAGAAAAATATAGAGGCTTTGGTCTAAACTAACTGCCGTGTTTGTTGAGGTAGAAGAAGGAGTGAGACAACCCAAAAGAACACTCTCATACTTGTGAAGCCGGAGTGAAGATCATTCTTTCGGGGAGCTTTTCTTCTAAAGCGGAACAGGGACGATTGCCACGTATTGAGGGGACGGATGGATGGGGCCATTGCTATCGGGCATGATTTGTTTTGTTTACGGGCAGACGTATCCTTCCAGACTGATTGTTCGATTTCAGGGTAAATGATCACAGTTAGTCACAAGGATACATGCAAAATACTTTTAAGTAGAAAAACACGTTAGCTGCAATACTTAATATGATCAGTACAGAATCTTGACTAGACTCTCACATCATTGTGATAGAATTTAGGTCCCAGCGTTTGTCCGTTAGTTCAATGAGGAATCCAGACACTTATTTCTGTACAGCTCACTTAAGATTCAGCTCCACCATTTCAAACAGATTAAGACTTTGACTGGGCCATTGCAAGACTTTTTTAGCTTTCTAATGTGGATATAGTGCTGTACTTGAGATAACTCTCCTGTTTAGATCAAATTTCGGACCAAAGCCTCAGTTGAGCATGGCCAAATGTTCGACTCTAGAGTAGTTCAGTGAACTGAGGAGTTCATACTCGTCTCTGTGGTTGAAAAACAAGCCTAATTCATTATTACTCCACCCCGTGCTCAATAACTGTGTGAGGTGTTTGAACTGATAACCATATATTTCTCTGTAACCTTATGAATTCAAACACAAAAATGACATGTTCACAAACAAATGTTATTTTATGAGCATTTACACATCAAAAGGCTGAAAATCATTAACATTATGGTTAACTACCTTAAATATGGCTTTTATAGACTCCGCGCAAATAAGGCTCACATTGACTGCCAACATTGGTCAGTCCTAAGTTAATTATTGCAGTAGAAAAAGATGCTGAAAAGATTTACATGCATTTAATTGGATATGATATTAAAAAAAGAACTGGATAAGTGCTAATTTTACTTTAAAGAGAGATTGTGTAGCAATGATTTCTGGATTTTTGTTTCAAAATGTGGTTAAAGAAAAAAAACGTGTGTCTCAAATTTCATTTTGCAGTTGAATTATAGTTCTTCCATGATTAGTCTTCATAAACTCTTAAAGCACAAACTCATCAGAGGAAAAACGTAGCTGACAGCAGCTCCTGTGATGCATTAATCATTATCAATGAGGTTGCACCTTTTTCTCTAAAAACCTGCTGACATTGCATAATGCAACACAGACAGTAATGAGCTACTGATAACTGCAGTTTCTGCTGCCAGATGACACAGAAAATACCTCAGTGACCTTCCGAGGACACTCAGAAGGGGTTGAGGACTCAGAGGAGAGAGTCACTAACTGTTTACACAGAGAAGGTTGTTTACAGAAAGGGCACAGCAGTTGGAGGGTTTGCAAAAGTAACAAGCGGTTATCAAGCTGAGATTTGGAGGCAACATTTTTTAACTTGGTGTCCAGTGAAGTTTACGGAAAGAGCCACCATGAAGTTGAAGTTACCAAACCCAGGACTGGATGAGAGAATCCCTACTCACGGAGACCTGGAGAAAATGGAGACGGACGAGGCTGGAGACAGACCCCAATGGGACAACAAAGCCCAGTATCTGCTCACCTGTGTGGGCTTCTGTGTGGGGCTTGGTAACGTATGGAGGTTCCCATACCTGTGTCAAAGTCATGGGGGAGGTAAGAGATGAGTCGCAGCATCAATGATTTTAGTGGAAATACATTATGATTGCTCTATTTAAACTGTTTTAATGCATTATAAACTATATGTTCATGAAAAAGTCATTCTAAATTAAAAAAAACAACTTTTAAGCTATTTTATGTCTTTATTTTATGTCCATAAAGTTTTTTTTTTATGAAACAAAGTTTTTTTATTCGTAGTAAAAAAAAGGCTTCTCAGACACAAATGTACTTTGTACATCTATACATACTTAAATAACATGAGTTGATTAGATTTCTTCCTATGGAAAACGAATGTGTGAATCACAGTTTATAGTGTCTTTACAGGTTTGTACAACCTGTACTCTTTACTGTTTATGGCTGTTTTTATGGGATTGCTCGTTTGTGCAACTGACTCTTAATTATTTACTTTCCCTTGTTAGAGAGCCAAAAATGCATAGTGAATTGCATTACTTAGTAGAAACATACAAAAAGTGAACGTTTTACTTCCAGGAGCGTTTATGATCCCTTTCCTTATCCTGCTGGTTCTGGAGGGAATCCCACTGCTGCACTTAGAGTTTGCCATCGGTCAGCGTCTGAGAAAAGGCAGTGTGGGCGTATGGAGATCCATCAATCCTTACCTAACGGGAGTTGGTATGTATAGAAAAACCAATACAGCAACAGATAACTTGATTTGATTTTGTGTCAATTTTTAATTAGCTAAATATCTTAAAGGAAGTTCGAGTTAACTCCACCTCAGTCATTCAAAACCCCTGTTTCATATGTTTTCATCGTTTACTGTATCAATATACTCCAATCATTTCATCTCAATTTCTTTCCCTTGATAGTTAAGTATCTTTGATAAATAATCATAACAATGCCAAAATCTCAAGTATAATTTAATGTAATGTTGTATTATTTTCAGAAGAGTTTGTATTATGAATTATTTCCGTTAGTTGTGATTCTGATTGACATTTGGACCATTTTACTCTCATAATATATGATTAATTATGTGGTCTTATCAAAAACAAATCTGAACATTCTAACATGTCACTCAGATTAGACAAGTGGATTATAGAAAAACAGCACAGTAAATCAGTGGTTGTCACAGCAGCTACAAAATCTTCCTATGGAGGGTCAGAATTACCACCTAGTTCGTACAAAACATACCGTTTTTTTGTACCTCAAAAGTTTGGCAAGAAAAGGCCAAAAGTGCAAATGTACTAAACGAAGAGGAGAAATGATCAGCAGGTCTTCATGATAAATGATGGATGGATATATGAAAACACATCCTCTTACATAAAGATGATTTTTTCAGTTCTGTAACTTGATCAGTAATTTATCCATTCTACCTTAGTTGATTTGCAGAACTCCCTGTGTTTTCAAATAAGCAAAATAAATGTTAAATGTTTTCTTGACATGGAAGTTATTGCTTTCTTATATTTTCATCACCCTCAATGCTGTATTTTTTGATTAGCACAACTTTTACTATGCTAACACAATGAGTTAAAATGGTGGATAGAGTAACAGCAGGAAATAATGTTGTGATTTCTTTTTCTTTCATTGGGTTTCAGGCATTGCATCCATGCTCGTGTCTTTTTTGGTGGGTGTTTACTACAACACCATTATGGCCTGGATCATGTGGTATCTCTTCAACTCTTTTCAAGATCCTCTGCCATGGAGCCAGTGTCCACTCAATGCTAACAAGACAGGTAGGGCTTGGTACACTGGACCCATTTGATTTTATGACGCAAGGTAAAATGTTTCCTGCCAAAGTTGTTGACGCTCGTTTTCCATCTGACTGATTTTGAATTTTATCGCCCCATTTAAGGATATGTGGAGGAGTGCGCACGAAGCACCACTGTCGACTACTTCTGGTACAGAGAAACTCTGAACACTTCAGAAGCTATTGAAGATTCTGGAGTTCTTCAGTGGTGGATGGTTCTAGCCCTCATAGCTGCCTGGACTGTGCTTTATGTCTGCTGCATCAGGGGCATTGAGACAACTGGCAAGGTTTGAAGGCCACATCAAATCTGACAAATCTTCTGCTGTGGAGATTCGTAAATCATTTTCAAACATCCATAATTTACATGGTGGGCATTCTTTTTTTTCAAGGCAGTGTACATCACCTCTACCCTGCCATATCTCGTCCTTACCATCTTCCTCATCAGGGGACTGACTCTTAAAGGCTCTACAGAAGGAATTAAGTACCTCTTCACACCTGATGTAAGCAACGACATTACTTATTGGTAGAAAAATAAATTGTCTATTCCTGGAAATTCTGCTGACAGGACTTCTCTCACCAGAATGGTTGTAAGTCTTACTTTTCCTGGCACTGTGTTGGTGTGGCTCTTTTGACAATGCTAGCATTCTATTTAGCCAAATGTTGTTTTCCTAGTCCTAAAGTTCTACGCTGAGATTTTGAGTAAATGGATGTTGGAATTAAAAAGTGGTCTTTTAAGGGTTTTAGCCCAAAATCCTTGTTAAACACTGGTAGATTAATTGGTGAAACAATGCACAAATCTTCCAGAGCCTGATTTAAAGTGCTTGTTAGGTTTAATGTTGTTTTTTGTTTTTTTTATTCTCCTGCGATTCTGCACGTTGTCCTGAATAACTGGGAGAGGTGACCTCTGAGTGCAGTTGCTTCTTTGCCGACTGGCACCCCAGTTTGGACCCTTATGTTGTACTCAACCACTGCGTGCTAGTTTATTTCTTCTGGTACTTAAGTATTTAAGAAGCATGCAGACAAATAATGCTAAAAATTATACTAAGCTCTCACATATAATTTGATTTCATTGTGGGTTATTTTCTGAAGATTTTAGATTGTGCCCCATTTCTTTTGTTTGTTGTTCTGATCCTTGGCTAGGCCGATCAAATCTTAAGATATATTTTTAGTTTCATTTTTCAAACATATTTACATTAGCATGTTAATACATGAGATTATAGGCAGGGGGCCAATTTTCATCTTTAGTCCCACTGGCGAGAGATTTTAAGATCCCTGACCAATGCAAAGAAAGCCATGGTATTTTACTGAAGTAGACTAAGGCTATGCACATTATAGAAAATGACTTTAATTGATTGTCAAAGGATATTTTAAAAGTCCTCAAGTTGGTTGGCATGAAACATCCTGTGCCTGAATAATTGAAATAAAGGATCAAAATGACCAGCACCTTAGCAAGTGCTTGTTAGATTTCTCATGAATTCTCCTAAACATGCTTGGTTTTCATGCAAGTGAAGGGAACAAGGTTTCTATTTGACACAAAGTACAGTCAGTAGGTGATAGATTAATTTAATGTATATGGCTGGCATGCTTGTGTCATCTGATTTATTGCTATTTTGATAAACAAATAATGCATTTTGAAGAAAATTGGGCTTCTCCTTATGGATAAGTGTTTGTTTATGCTAAACTAAATGGAGTTATCCAAGTAAGGACCCTGTGTCATACTGTATTGACGCTTTGTATAATGGAAATGATATCGCTACTGAGTCAACAGTACTCTTGATTGTTCAATGGGAGCTGATAAAAACATATTACACTGTTTTTTGAGTGTGCTGTAGTCCAGGTTAGATTTATTGACAAGACAATAAGATAACTGACTTAACAGCATGCACCAATGCTTTAAAAAATCCTAATAAAAAAGTTTATAGCAGGCAGCCATGTTGAATTTGAAACTTGGAGCTGGTGCTTCGGTTTTAGATTAAATTAGGCATGAATCATGAAAATTTCAACTGCCAAAATTTCAACTACCACGTTCAAGCTGAAAACAGTGTGCTGTTGACTCACATGCCGGCAGAGAATGGAGATATTGAACTTAAAAAACACACAGCATATTTTATGGCTTACTTCCATGCATAGGTATCAGTTTAAAAGATATGGGTTGCAAACTTATATTTACAGGATGGCCATAAAGATACTATTAATCTTATCTTACTCCTGGAAATAGACTGTATTTTACAGATATCCCCAGCTTTTTCTTTTACCCTACGATAATCTGAATCTACGGTAAATAGTCCTTGGGTGGGTAGAAAGATGAGATAAATACCAAATGATAAAAAAGATGAGATGATTGTGAAAGTCTCTGTCATCAACCTTCATTCCTAAACTGATAAAATCTGATGATGTGCACCCTCAAGGATGAGTATCCTCATACCTGTAATAAGCTGAACCAATGTACTAGTAATTCATTGTTGCTGGTCATTTCCCCCATTTGCCTGTAGTACCTCTGTAGTTTTGGTTATTTTTTGCCTGGCTTTTTCCCAAGTTAATTAACCCGTCTTGCATGGGACACATACTGTGTGTTAATTTGTACCCATCTTGGGTACATTTCATACTTGCTTATCCAATCAGCGATTTAATGTAACTTCTTACATTTCTACTTGTATTCTGTAGTAAGCGAAGTTCAAAAGAATCAAATCCACCAACAGCAGATTGGTTTGATCAGCACTTATGCTCAGATTTCATAAGTGTCTACCCCTCTCAAGAATTTGGGATCAGAACCAAAAAAAATCTGAAAATAGGATGTAGTACAAAAGTTTCCTAAACTGAAATACTATAAAGTTAAACTTCACATGAGATTTAGTTTTATGACTATTTATCTTCACAATTTAGGAAAATACTTCACTACAAAGAAAAGTAACCAAATGTGGAATGGTTAAGGAGCATGAAATGGAAAAAGGAAGGGAAAAACTGGTACTTGTGTGAACGAGATAGGAGCAAAAATGGATAACCTAAAGTCACTTAGAAAGAAATGCTGCTAGTATTATTTAGCAAATGCATTTACAGGCGGTTATTTTTCAAGCTTATCTTTTCCTGTTGCGTCTCTTGCAGGGTCAAACAGATTATGATTTTCTGAGATAGGTGTAAAACTTTAACAACACTCTGGAAAGTAATAGTGGTTTTGATATTTTTTCCAGGTAAATGAATTACTAAATCCTTCAACCTGGCTGGATGCAGGAGCCCAAGTATTCTATTCCTTTTCCCTGGCTTTTGGAGGTCTCATCTCCTTTTCCAGTTACAACTCTGTGCAGTAAGTGAGCTTGTGGGTTGCACAATAAAAACAAGAAGGCAACATTTTCTCCAGCCCACCTCACACAACGTCCCTCTAATTGTTTTTTTCAGCAACAACTGCGAGCAGGACGCCATTCTCATCTCCATCATCAACGGCTGCACCTCCGTGTACTCAGCAACAGTCATCTACTCCATTATCGGCTTCAGGGCCACTCAGAAATTCGATGACTGCATGGGAGAGTGAGTTAAAAATTGCAACCCTAAGCTTGTTTCATTTGTATTGGACTCGACTGATGCTAAGATATTTTTACAGCAATATCTTGAAGCTGATGAATGCTTTTAACTACCCTGAGAACAACATCACTGAAAGCAACTACGACCAAGTTCTGACTCAATTTAACAACACAAATCAGGATATCATCCAAGGATTGCACTTACAGACCTGCGATTTGCAGACTTTCCTTAGTCAGGTCAGATAATGATTGAATTTCTTCTTTATCTAAAAAAAAAAAGTCTTATATGTTGTCTATAGCTAATAAATGGGGGCTTATATCTCTTCAGGGTGTGGAAGGAACAGGACTGGCCTTCATCGTGTTCACAGAAGCCATCATAGAGATGCCGGTTTCTCCACTTTGGTCTGTTCTCTTCTTTGTCATGCTCTTCTGTCTTGGCCTCTCAACTATGTTTGGGAGTATTGAGGGTGTTATAGCTCCTCTACTGGATCTTAAAGTGCTGCCCAGGTCTTGGCCCAAAGAAGTAATCAGTGGTAATTTTCTTGTATATTTTTCTGATAGATTTAAAATTAAACTTTACCCATACACAATCTAATGACAAGAGTATAACAAATGGTTTGTGTTTTCAGGTCTGACATGCTTCATATCTTTAGCTCTTGGACTCATATTTGCTCTTCGCTCTGGAAACTACTGGTTGGCTCTGTTTGACAACTTTGCAGGCTCTATACCCCTTCTGGTCATCGGCTTTTTTGAAATGATCTCAGTTGTTTACATCTATGGCATGGATAGGTGAGTCTTGTGGCCTCAATTTTTTAAAATGGGGAAGACAAGAGAACATACCTCTCAAGTGAGGCAGATGTGTATTGAAGATAGGAAATGGCTACATATCCTAAATTGGTATTATTGGGTACTTGTTTAAATCCATCTCTAAAGTCAGAGCAACATTTAAAAGGTTAAAATAGCTGGGACTCTTACAAACACAGCTGGGTGAGAGTGTATGCAAAGATCACTGTTAGAGAACTGATGCATAATTTTTAGTTATATTATGCTTCTCCAATAAAAGATTCAGTCATTTTAAAGCTTTTACAACTCTTCACTAGGTATATATAATCTAACATCAGCTTAAAGAGTGAGCCAACGTTAATTTTAAGTCTCTGCTAGACTTGAGCTGACTAAAACATTTATGTATGCACTTAACATGGTATGCTATGCTGCATGCTTCGATCAGTGCATGTGACAAGTTGAATGTTTAAATCAACACGGTTGCAAGTAGGGATGTACAGATATCAAAATAGTATATTTTTCGTCAAATTGACGTCAGTATCACAAAGCGCCATCTAGCAGTGTGTACTGTAAAACGAACACCCTGTAGTGTCTAGATGTCACAATCTTACTTTAAAATAAGTAAGGCTAGCTTGGGGTCTCTGCGGATGTTCGCCTGCAGCCCACATTTTTGTGACCGTAAGGTCACGGCAACAGTGACGATGCTCCCAGTCAGAGGGTGGCACCAAACAGGCAGCAGATAAAGATAACAACAGGTCAGGTCTGAGCAGAGGAAGAAAAATAACAACAAAGCATAAGAGATCAGCTGTTTTCCTGCAATAATTTATCTCAGAATCAGAGAAGAATCAGAATCAGCTTTATTCCCAAGTTTGTGCATACAAACAAGGAATTTGACTCTGGTACACTTTGCTCTCTGGGTTTTGTTTTTGCACTACAGAATATACATATTTCCAATGTACAATATACACATATATAAATAAAAAGGTGCATTTGCAACATGCGGACTCATCACCGTCCTGGATCAGTCCAATGACAGTGGTGTCGTCTGCAAACTTAAGGAGTTTCACGGACGAGTCGGATGAGGTGCAGTCATTTGTGTAGAGGGAGAAGAGGAGTGGGGAGAGAACACACCCCTGGGGGGCACCAGTACTTGTTGATCTGGTTCGGGAGAAGATGCTCCCCAGTCTCACCTGCTGCTGTCGGTCCGTCAGGATGCTGTTGATCCACTGACAGGGGGAGGCTGGGATGTTGAGCTGGGTGAGCTTCTGGTGGAGGATGTCTGGTATGATGGTGTTGAAGGCCGAGCTGAAGTCTACAAACAGGATCCTGGCGTATGTCCCTGGACGGTCGAGGTGTTGCAGGATGAAGTGCAGGCCCAAGTTGACAGCATCATCAGCCGACCTGTTTGCTCGGTAAGCAAACTGCAGGGGGTCCAGCAGGGGGTCTTTGATGTCTTTCAGGTGCTTCAACACCAGGCGCTCAAAGGATTTCATGACCACAGACGTCAGGGCTACATGTCTGTTGTCATTTAATCCTAGGATGGTGGGTTTCTTGGGTACCGGGATGATGGTGGATCATTTGAGGCAGGAGGGGACCTCACACGTCTCCAGTGACTTATTGAAGATCCGGGTGAAGATCGGGACGAGTTGATGTGCACAGGCTTTCAGGCATGATGGGGAGACGTTGTCAGGTCCTCCAGCTTTCTTTGTTTTCATGCGCTGAAAGAGCTTTCATGTGAGACTACTGATGCACAGTGCATCATTTAAATGGGCAAAGTCTAAAGTACAGCCATAACAAGGCTGGTTCCAGACAATGCTGATGTTCAAACTTCAGCCAGGTGCTTTTCCAGTTCCAACAAAGCAGGAAATACCCAAGTGTTATATTTTGTCCTTGGAGCAGAGTTAGCCATCAGACAAGAGATAAGAGCAAGTACAGAATGTGCCTTGTGACTATTTAGGGAATGTAAAAAATATGATTTGTATTTTGTTTTCTTCTCCCAACAAAGGTTATGAGGCCAGACAACTTTTATTTTTAGCTGTAACCAAAAGGCAAATAATAGCCAGTAAACATTTTTAAATATAATATGACATATTTTATTCATATACTAATAATCACAATGCTAATTGTATCTAAATCTGTTAAATACTTAAAACCACATGTTTGTTGAGGTATTTTATGGGACAGAATAACATGGTCAATTTTTAAGACTTCCTACACACCAAGTTCATTACATCTCTCTGTTATTGCTTTGGAACAGGTTTAATAAGGACCTTGAGTTTATGATTGGCCACAAACCCAATATCTTCTGGCAGGCTGCGTGGAGAGTGATTAGCCCCCTCATCATGATTTTCATTCTGATTTTCTACTTTGTTACCCAAGTCACAAAGAAATTCACCTATCTGGTCTGGGACCAGGAATCGGTAAGTTTGGCACTCCACTTCTACATGTTTACAGGGAATAAAGATGCAAAGTGAAAATTGTCCAGAATGAGAAATTAACCCTTGTCTAACTTTTTTATTCTTAACTGGGGTTCTAGGCAAACTTTGGATTGATAAATATTTTGCTCTGCCCACAGGAGAACTTCCCCACCCTTGCTGAGCGGCCCTACCCATCTTGGGTGTATGTCATCATCTTTATCCTGGCTGGAGTTCCCAGCTTAGCTATCCCCTTCTTTGCCCTTTACAAGCTCATACAGAGGAAGTGCTGCAAAAAGAAAGACTACAGTGACAGTACAGTGGACACGATCTCTGCCAAAATACAAATGAGTGACAAAATTAAGTTTTAGATAAACATACTAATTTTGGATATTTGATATCAATGAACTTGTAAATTATGTTTATTTGACTTTTCTGGTGCTTTGTAATGATACAACAATATGCTGATGACTGACTGTTATCTTTGAAAGGCTAAGGTGAAGGCCAATATATATTCCACAAGAACAGAGAAATTTGTTCTCTCTGCCAGGGCTGCAAGAACAAAGTTCTTTCAGGTCTGGACATTTTATACTCCACATAACTTGTGTGCAGAACTACTAGGAAGTCTTCAAAGGTCTCTCCCACTGCAGCACACTACCTTAATATTTCTGACACCACACAAGAAAAAATTCTGCCAAAAATGTGTCAAGAACAAGTTGCAAGAACTCCCTCTCTTGGTGAAGAGAGAAAATATTGGGAGAGAGAAAATATTTCTTTGTTCCTGCGGAGTATGTAAAGGCCTTAAGTTTTTGTGTTTTTAGTGAAGAAATCATCCTATTGTGACATGCAGTGTCTGCAGTGATTGACTTAATATTAAAGTATTATTTGTAGGTTGTGAATAACACAGTTTCATTGTATGTAAACATACATTATGTGTGTGTACAACACTGTCACTGCAAATAGCATGACCGGCATGGGTTTGTGCATAAAGATGTACTGGTTTTAATTTCCATTCTTCTTTTCATTAAATATAGCACCATCCAGTTATATCTCTGTATGTCAGCACAAAATAAAACTTACACTAATACACTGAGGACTGTGGGACCTCTGTGTTTCAGCAGTTTGGGACAAATAAAAACAAACTTCTCTAATGAGACAGCCCAACAGCAACACTATCTCTTAGAGAACTCAAATCTCAGCAACCTAGGTGTGGTGAGAGCTAAAATTGCCGATTTTGTCTTTGGACCCCGTTGGAAATGAGTGGAATTGATATGTAATTTTCTACTAGATTATGTTTTTTTATTTTTGCCAGCCTTTTTATTGAATGCTGTTGTACAGTGTTTGAATGTCGTCTCCATGCATGAGTGGGTTTACTCTGTGTGCTCTGGTTGTCCATGTGTCGCTCTGTGGTAGATCAGCAATCTGTACCTTACCTCTTTACATTGACTGCTGGAAATAGGGGCTACCCCATGGACAGGATGATTCATGTGCGGAACATGGGTGGATGGATAATATTAGTGATTTGTTAGGTAACATAGCTTAGGGTAATAAAAATAATGACGCGTCACGGGAAAACCAGGAACAAGTCGGCAGAAAATAGTGAGAAATAGTGATTTTCGTTTTATTGCAAATGTGCATGTTGGGAGATTCAATTTGTGTACTCATGTTAATGCCAAGGTGTATGAAGTGTATTATTACCAAGTGAGGTGTAGTAGCTAATTATCACCGCTGTAGGGCGTAAGTTAAAGAGGTCAGGGACACATGTTGTGTCGTCACGTTCTTTTTCTCTCTATTTTGAGATGTAATTCAAGAGATGTTTACTGTTAATGTGACTGAATAAAATATGCCACAGAGGCTAAAGAGGACCACTGCCTCTGTCAAATTATTCCTCCGAGTTCTGCGCAAGTGAAGCTGCAGCGCTCAACAGGTTATGGGCCCAGGAGCAATTCGAGGAGAATCTTTGTTCACTGATAGAAAGTCGCGACGGATAGCATGCTAACGGCGGGATAGCATCATGGATCAGCGAGGGACGAGCCGGTCACCTCGACTTATATTTGACGGAGATGAGAGCAGGTATGAACTCTGGGAAACTAAAGTCCTCGGACACCTGCACTTATTAGGATTGAAGAATACCGTTTTGAGGGAATCCAATGGTGAAGCCGAAGTAGCGGCAGATGGTAAAAAAATGCTGATGCATGTGCCGAGCTGATCCAACTTTTGGATGATAAAAGCCTCTCGTTAATTATGAGAGATGTACCCGATAATGGAAGAAAGGCACTTAAAATATTGAGGGACTACTACGCCGGAAAGGGTAAGCCCCGCATTATCCACCTGTACACCACGCTGACATCTCTTCAAAAGCGGAGCAACGAAACGGTTACTGACTATTCAATTCAATTCAATTCAGTTTTATTTATATACCGCCAATTCACAACACATGTTGTCTCAAGGCACTTCACAAGAGTCAGGTACATACATTCAAATTAGTCCTAATCATTGAACAGTGCAGTCAGATTCAGTTATTTATTCAAATTGGATAAAAAGTTTTTCTGTCTAAGGAAACCCAGCAGACTGCATCCAGTCAGTGACTTGCAGCATTCACTCCTCCTGGATGAACATGTAGAGACAGTGGACAGTCACTGGCGTTGACTTTGCAGCAATCCCTCATACTGAGCATGCATGTAGCGACAGTGGAGAGGAAAAACTCCCTTTTAACAGGAAGAAACCTCCAGCAGAACCAGGCTCAGAGTGAGCGGCCATCTGCCACGACCGACTGGGGGTTAGAGAGAACAGAGGAGAGACACAAAGAGAACAAAGAAACACTGATCCAGGAGTACTTTCTATGGGAAGGAAAAGTAAATGTTAATGGATGTAGCTCCTTTAGTCCTTTCATCTAGAAAGAAAGAACAGATAAACTCTGAGCCAGTTTTCAAGTTTAGAGTCTGAAGAGAGCACATAGAGTTAGTTACAGTAAAAGCTCAGTCAGTAGCCATGTCTAGGAGAGAGAAAGGGTTAAACACTAAAAGACAGGGCCATGTGGATCATCTGTAGAGGGTGAGCATTAAGTTGTTGCCAGCAGAAGCTTGGAGGATTCCCCTCTCCAGAAAGGTGTCACAGGTAGACACAGAGTCAGGCCAGGTGTAGCTTCTAGGAAGAGAAAAGAGAGAGAACAAAGTTAAGAGCTGAAATAACAGCAAATAATGCAAAATTGGAGAGTAGTGTGAGAATGTAGCAAAGAGGGTGAAAGGGGTCATTATGTCCTCCAGCAGCCTAAGCCTATAGCAGAATAACTACACAGATAGTTTCAGTTCAGATTATTTAGTTAGACGGCGCTTATTTACAACAATGTCGTTTCAAGGCACCCCACAAATGGCCCCACTGATGGTCATTGTTATACTAAAAACCACAAGGATTGGGATACCTCTCTCTGTCAGACTGATTATAACCATTGGAAAAGAGAAGGGGTCATACAGGTAGCAGAAATGGAGGGTGTGTTTGCACCTCAACCATAACTGAGCCGGTTTAGGCTAAACCTGACTCCCCCTTACTCCATCCAACAGGGAGGGAGGAAGGCTCCCTCCCTGATAAACTAAGCCACTCTAACTATAAGCTTTATCAAAAAGGAAAGTTTTAAGCCTAGCCTTAAAAGTAGACAGTCTGTCTCAGAGTAAAACTGGGAGCTGATTCCACAGGAGAGGAGCCTGATAACTAAAGAATCTGCCTCCCATTCTACTTCTAGAGACCCTAGGAACCATCAGTAAACCTGCAGTCTGAGAACGAAGTGCCCTGTTAGGAACGTATGGAACAATCAGCTCTATGATGTATGATGGAGCTAAATCTTTAAGGGCTTTATATGTAAGGAGGAGAATTTTAAATTCTATTCTGGATTTAACAGGGAGCCAATGAAGGGAAGCTAAAATAGGAGAAATATGATCTCTCTTTTTAATTTTCATCAGAACTCTTGCTGCAGCATTTTGAATCAGCTGAAGGCTTTTAACTGCATTTGGTGGACATCCTGATAGTAAAGAATTACAATAGTCCAGCCTTGAAGTAACAAATGCATGGACTAGTTTTTCAGCGTCACTCCTGGACAGGATATTTCTAATTTTGGCAATGAGACTGAAAAGTTAACCGCGGCTGAATCCACTGACAATATATATCGAAGATGGTGGCAAGAGTCGGGTGAAAGCACACCAGGTCAAGTACACAGAGCAGAGAAAATAGTAATGCCGACATTGTGTGTTTTAAGTATGGAACAAAAGGGCCCCCAAGCAAAAGCATGCAGACGAAAGACGTGGTGCCATCATTGCAAGAGCAACACGCACAATGATACCAGCTGTAGACACAAAGACAAACAAGATGGAGCTCGGAAAATCACAGATGAGAGCGGCATCGGATTAGGAGCAGCAGCTGCGGATTATGCCTTCAGGATCAAGGATGCAGAAGCCAAAATCCAGCAGCAACAATCAGCGCGCAGCATCAAGGAGAGAGGTCTGATGGTCGACACAGGAGCTACCTCACCCATCATTTATGACTTAGGCAAATTTAAGAGCTTTGATGACACCTTCAAACCTGAAACGCACTGCGTAGAGTTAGCAGACGGAACCCTCTGCAAAGGCGTCGCTCAATGGCGGGGAGATGCTGAGGTCTTCCTGATTGACAGTGTAGGACAGCGACACAGAGCAACGCTGAGAGGCGCACTGTTTATTCCGTCATACCCCTAGGACATTTTCTCGGTAAAGTCGGCCACTGCATTAGGAGCAACAGTCTCCTTTGAACAAGGACAGGACATGCTAACCCACAAAGACGGTACTGATGTAACCCAGCTGCACTTTTGTTTGTGTTTTGTTTTGTTTATATGTCTGTGTGGTATGAGGGTTTACTGTCTTACTAGTATTGTTTCAGTTTTGTAGGTAGTGTCCCTTTAAGGGTTAAGCGCGACGTCACTTTACGGCAGCTTTTACGACTGCTGTTCCTAAGGGAAACCGCGGGCTTTACAGTATCAGAACTGCTGCGGAGCCGAGACGTGTGTGTCTCTGTTCACATTCTGCACTGCACCTGACTTTTATGCCTGCTCATATGCTTTCCTGCTAGACGGGAAGACGGCTGAGGTTTACCTGTGGATGCGAAGGACAGAGACGTTAAGCCTTGCTTACATCTGTGGAGGAGTGCATCTGCCATCATCGTTCTTGGTGGTCATTTCCAGCCAGGACAACCCCGATCGATCATCTTATTTTGTTTCGTATGCACCACACACATATAGAGCTCTATATAAACAATTTGTTTTGCTGGCCAGCGCTTATTTTATTTTATTTTTTTTTACTAAAGACAATATATTATTTGTCCTGCACGGTTAGTGTTTCAAAGTGCTAGAGTGAATTATTATTTTTTTTGTATCAGAAAAGTTTTACGTTAAAGGTATGATGAAGTTGGATGTGTTTCAATCCAGAGCTTTTGTAATAAACTGAACTGGTCGATAGTAAACTGCTATCTGAACCCGAGTAAATTATGTTCATTGGTTACAACCGGAGTAGTAGAAAAATTGGCGCCCGAACAGGGACTTGAAAGGCATCCAACTCATCTTTAATATAGAGGAATACACAAATTAAAGTCTAATAATTTAACAATTTAACATTTGAGTTAATTTAGAAAGCATAATGGAGTTCTGCGAAATGTATGGTTTTGACCCAGAGTGCACTGTAATGCTTAAGGGTGTTCCAGCTACAACTAAACTGGATGATGTAAAAAGGGCTTTTTCAGTACTTGATGACGTTGTTAAAGTGCACTTTATTAATAGACTTCCTGATACCCTCCTGTGTCAGTTTAGTGAGGGTATTACTCCAATGCTGTTGGACTGTGAGCACCCAGTTGATGATGCATATTGGGAGGTTATACAGATAGAAGATTATTGCTCCCCTATGTCGGAAAATGAGTCACTCTGTGAAGATGTAGTGCCCCTTGCTCGTGCTATTGGAGACATAACGGTCAATTTTAAGGAGCAAATGCATGAGCTGGCCCTGACATACAACATGGACCCTGGTACTTTAAGTCAAGTAACCGCAAGTTGTATTTGTGGGAAAAACAATGAGAAAAGCCCCATAGCCTCAACCCCAGCAGCTGCACTTAAAACCCAGCCCGTTATACATTCAAGACCAGCGATCTCCGGTGATGCAAACCATGCGTCCAGTCGTATACAGGCAGCCAATGAGACTGTGTTAATCAATCCTCTGCCTGCTGATGTCCAGAAAATCGTAGTGGAACACATTGTAAAACACGACTCACCAGCGCACCAGCCCCCTACGAGAGAGATACGCTTATTTTCTGGCAACTCTCCAAAACCTCCTGCAGAGGTAGATTATAAGGTATGGCGGCTTCGAGCTAAGTAAGTAATAGACGATATTAGTCTGTCATAGGAGCAGCAGCGTCGTGCCATGCTCAATAGCTTACTTACTCCTGCCTTAAATGTGGCTCTTTCTATTGGAGCCCAAGCAACACCCCGTGCCTATCTCCATGAACTAGACAAAGCATATGGTAATGTCACAGGAGGGGAAGAGCTCTATATCCAGTTTTTAGAGACCCATCAAAACAGTGGGGAGAGAGCATCTGACTACCTCCGTTGACTCCAAACACTGCTACAGGAAGTTGTAGAAAGTAATGGTGTAGCTAAACAGGATGCTGACTCTCAGTTACTAAAGCAGTTTCTCCGAGGCTGCTGGGATGATTCCTTAATAACTACACTGCATTTAAAAGAGTTAAGTAACAAACCCCATCAGAACATCTTGATGTTCTCAGAATTGCTGTTCAAAATAAGGGCATATAAAAAAGAGAGTCATCTAAAGGAAATAAGAAGAAAGCGACACATGGGAGCAAGCTCAACCAAAGTCCATACCAGGACCCACTTCACTACTGAAGCCCCTGAGTTCACTAACAGTAATATCCCCATAGGATCAGATGTTCTTACTAGGGAGCAACTGGAGGAGAAGATCGGGCAGCTAGAGGCTGAGCTTCAGAGGAATGTGTCCGTCAAAAACCCGCATCCCTCCAAAGAGGATAAATCGGTAAGGAAGCCTCACCAAAGAAATAAAAGTAGCCCTACAACTTCAGCGGTTCCAGGCGCTTCATCGGAAATTCTCAATAAAGTTGGGAAGTTTTGTTACAACTGCGGAGATGATGCACATATGCTGCCACAATGCACCAATCCAACCAATGCTGCTCTTGTGCAAAAGAAACTGTGTGAGAGGCATCGAACTAGACAGAGTCAGCTCACAGTAAAACCACAACATAAAAACTCCCAGCCAAGCTTGACGTTAAACAAGTGAGGGCTTCTGCTGTGGAACAGGCAGGGGCCCAAAGTCAAACGAGTTCCTTTGTTTTGACTCAGTGTATCGCTGAGCCCTCAAATATAGAAGAAATATCTCGGATCCCTGTTGGACTGGTGGGGAAGCCCTGTGACAGTGAAGCATGGTTAGATGGAGTTCAATGCAAGTGTATTATTGACACAGGGTCACAAGTGACAATAATATCTCAGTCCTTTTATTCCAGCTACCTATCTCACAGACAGTTGTTCTCTATTAAAAGGGCACTTGACATCGAAGGGGCAGCTGGGCAAAAGGTCCCATATGTTGGATATGTAGAGGTGGAGGTTCAGTTTCCAAAAGGTGAATGTGGGACAGGTCAAAGCTATCACATCTTCGCTTTAGTCAGTCCAGATCAGGCATACAACAATGAATACCCTCTTCTTGTTGGCACAAATATTCTGCGTCTAATGACACGGGATTGCATAAAGATAGGCGGAACAAAATTTTTAGAAATCCTGCCTATTCAGGCTAATTGGGTAATGGTTTATTCCAAGTGTGGTAACTTGACAGATTCTCAGACAAACAGTGCTAAAATTCGGCGTGTCACGCTAAGCAGCAAGGTGCCTGTATGCTTAAAGAGTGGTGAGTTTTAAACGCTAAAAGGCATCTGCCATACTAAACAAGGGAATGGTGAGTTTCAAGCTCTTGTGGGTGGTGTAGAGGAAACTCCTACACCAGGAGGCTTAATAGTTTACGACCAGATTGTGGATGTAAAGTCTGCATCCCACAACAAGTTTCAAGTAGCTGTCAAAAACATTTCAGAACATGACATAACTTTGATTTCAAAAACACTCATCGCCGTGTGCTCCCCAATTGACTGGGCAGTGCCTGTTGCTCCCTCCAACCCAAACATTTCATCAGACTCTGAGGTTCTCCAAGCACAGTCTCTTTTGATGGCTAGTGATGTAAAGATCAAGTCAACAACTGAGATTCTCAATCTTGATTTTGATGACAGCCCCATATCACCACAATTAAAAGAGCACATTCAACATAGGATCAACACTGAAGTCACTAGTGCTTTCTCTAGACATGACTTAGATGTTGGTAGTGTTAAAGGTGTCTGTCATCGCATTGAACTAGAGTCTCATGTGCCATTTAAAGAGCGGACAAGACGTGTCTCACCTGCAGACTTTAATGATTTGAAAAGGCATCTTCAAGATCTCTTGGCTGGAGGTGTTATAGAGGAGTCTCATAGTCCTTATGCCTCTCCAGTTGTTCTAGTCCGGAAAAAGAATGGAGAGCTGCGAATGGTGGTAGACTACCGAAGGCTGAACAATTTAACTAAAAAGGATGCTTACCCGTTACCTCGGATAGAGGAAACATTCACCCTGCTGTCAGGCTCAAAATGGTTCACTGACCTTGATCTTAAAAGTGGGTATTACCAGCTAGATGTTGAACCCACAGATCGGCCAAAGACAGCATTTACAACACCCTTTGGTACCTGGCAGTTTCGGAGGTTGCCACAAGGTCTGACTAACTCTCCAGCCACGTTTCAACGAACTATGGAGAAAGTGATGGAGGGTATTAACCTCCAGGAAGTTGTTTCTTTCCTTGACGATCTTATAATATTCTCCAGTTTACTTGAGGAACATGAGGAGAGATTAATGAAGGTCCTTAAACGCATTGCTGATTTTGGCCTCAAACTGTCCCCTTCCAAATGCAAATTCTTTCAGACTTCTGTGAAATACCTAGGGCATGTGATATCTGCACAGGGAATTGAACCTGATCCAGAAAAGGTGGCTGCAGTAAAAGAGTGGCCTCGCCCTCAAACAGCTAAGGAGCTTCGGTCATTTTTAGGTTTCACTGGCTACTATCGACATTTTGTGAGGGATTATGCTAGAGTTGTTAGACCTTTGAATTATTTGTTAAAGGGAGACTGGAGCTCTAGAAATAAGAACTCTAGTCACTGGCTTCGAAAACGGTCACATCCACTTGGGGAAAGATGGACCCCTGCATGTCAAGCTGCATTTGAGCTCATCATTGAAAAATTAACATCAGTCCCTGTGCTTGCTTTCTCCAACTGGCAACTCCCATATTTGCTGCACACAGACGCTAGCATGACGGGTTTAGGTGCAGCCCTTTATCAGGTTCAGGATGGCCAGGTCAGAGTGATAGCATATGCAAGTCGTGGTCTCTCTAGAAGTGAGAAGAATTATCCTGTGCATAAGTTAGAGTTTCTCGCCCTTAAGTGGGCAGTCAGTGAAAAGTTCCATGACTATTTGTATGGAGCTAGTTTCAAAGTGCTCACTGATAATAATCCTTTAACATATGTGTTGACCAGCGCTAAGCTTGATGCCACAAGCCACAGGTGGCTTGCAGCGCTGTCATTATACGACTTTGACATTCATTACAGATCGGGTCAACATAATGTTGATGCGGATGGACTCTCCAGGAGGCCCCACACGCCACCTCAAGATGATGAGGAGTCTCAGGAGATAGACCAAAGAATCACAACACTACTGGATCGTGCCAGCCTGTCCTCTGATGAGTTTAGGATTTTAGATAGGGAGGCAGTAAACACTTTGTTCATGTGCCTTGGTGTGAACAATGTTGCGGATTCACAAGATAGAGGGGAAGAGGACAGAGAGATATCCGCAGTTGAGACACTATTGTGTGATGAAGATGCTATTCCAGAGGACCTGCAAGACCCAGTTTTCGAGCCGGGTCTCTCTGCGTTGCCTGAAATGTCTAGGGAGGATTGGTATCATTTGCAAAAGGAAAGGATGACTTGTCTGGGCAAGGGTTTTTTCCATATAATAGGAAATGAGTTTAAAATCTGAGACTTTAAACACGGTTGAGGGGAGCCAGAGGTGGCTTTACTTTTTACGAGAGAGGTCAAAGCTAGTTTTTGATAGGTGGAGTGCTGCCCGTACAGTTTTTTTAACCAAAGGGTGAAAGTTTTTACCCAGCTCATCCTGCCAAAATAGTCACAGAGGAGAGGGGCGTTTTAGGCGCTCCATAAAATGAAACAGGGCTATGGGTTTTTTAAAGGACTCTAGGCTAGCTAGAGCAAGATTTTTTCTGGCCAAAAAATGGCTAAATTATTGAGACAAAGTGTTAAAACCTGTGAGAGATGTGTGAGGCGAAAAAGGCAAAAGGGTACAGAAAACTCCCAAAACCAAAAATTTTAAATTTTAAAAGTAAGTTGGTCCTCTCGAGTTGGTTTTGTATGGTTTTGTCTTTTCTCTGGAACCTGACTCCAAAGAAAACTCAAAAAAAATTTTTATGATAAAAAGGACCCTATACCAAATATGCTCAAAAGCATTTTCCGACTAGAGATCAAACTGCAAGAACTCGGTTGCCAGGGGGGGGGTGTTGGGGGAAAACTTTTTTTTTGTCATTATGGGTTTTCCCCCCGCCGACGAAATATTGATCAGGGAGCCTTTTGTTTTGAGTTAGAGGTTGTGGAAAAAACTTTTTTAAACATGCTAGAATTTTCCAAATCTCGAACCACACCCTACCACCCAAGAGGCAATCCAGTAGAACGATTCAACAGAACTCTGCTCAATCTTCTTGGAAAACTTTGGAGGACAAAAAGAAAGAGGAGTGGAGAAAATATGTAAGGCCTCTGGTGCATGCCTATAATTGTACAAAAAATTATGTGACTGGGCAAGCTCCTTTTCTTCTAATGTTTGGCAGAGAACCACGTCTCCCCATTGACCTTTGTTTTGGCATCAGCCCTCAAGGCTACAATCCCAAAACGCACTCAGAATATGTGCGAGACCTAAAGAAAAGACTCAAACATGCATACGAGTTGGGAGCTAAAATTGCTGAGAAAAGACTGTTGTTGAACAAAAAGCGGCTGGGATGCTAAAGTGACCCCCCTTACCTTTAAAAGTAGGTGATAGAGTCCTTGTGAAGGAATCTCAGTCTCAGAATGAAAAACCAAAAAATCTCCGATAAGTGGGAACCCATTGGTTTCACATCGTTGTAAAAAATCCTGATGAGGGTTTTCCCTGTCTATGTTTTTTTAAACCAAATATGAAGAGGGCAGGAAGAGCGGGTTCTGCATCGAGACATGCTTCTTCCCCCTATTTTTTGCCTGCAGATGTTGGAACAGATGCTGGGGAAGTGTTGCCCAGATCCCCCCCCTGGCAAGCTCCGGCCGACAACTGATGAAAAGGATGTAGAAAATGACACAAACTACTGAGGAAAGGGAATACAGCTCAGGAATCACAGCGTGGGGCCTCGGAAATGTCTATGCATAATTTTGTCACCATCTCAAACTCCTCTGAAACCCCACGCTTTCTGAGTTTTTTTTCAGACCAGGCTGATTTGTCAGGGGTTAATGACTGAAGTTTGTCCCCGCTTTGCTGCAAGCAAGACCCCAGAGGCGGAGGGTCCAAAGCAGCCTATCTCAGTGACTATCAGGTCGGATCTAAAGTTCATTGTAGACATCTTAGTGTGTATCCACCCACACAACAGACATTGTTGTGTAGTTTTTTGATGTCCTTGCAACAAAAATTTGCAGAGTTAGCACAGTCCCTGGCTACTGGTAGTGCTGAGGACGTCACATTCTAAGTGGGGGAGGATGTAACCCAGCTGCACTTTTGTTTGTGTTTTGTCTTGTGTATATGTCTGTGTGGTATGAGGGTTTACTGTCATACTAGTATTGTTTCAGTTTTGTAGGTAGTGTCCCTTTAAGGGTTAAGCGCGACGTCACTTTACGGCAGCTTTTACGACTGCTGTTCCTAAGGGAAACCGCGGGCTTTACAGTATTAGAACTGCTGCGGAGCCGAGACGTGTGTGTCTCTGTTCACATTCTGCACTGCACCTGACTTTTATGCCTGCTCATATGCTTTCCTGCTAGACGGGAAGACGGCTGAGGTTTACCTGTGGATGCGAAGGACAGAGACGTTGAGCCTTGCTTGCATCTGTGGAGGAGTGCATCTGCCATCATCGTTCTTAGTGGTAATTTCCAGCCAGGACAACCCCGATCGATCATCTTATTTTGTTTCGTATGCACCACACACATATAGAGCTCTATATAAACAATTTGTTTTGCTGGCCAGCGCTTATTTTATTTTATTTTATTTACTAAAGGCAATATATTATTTGTCCTGCACGGTTAGTGTTTCAAAGTGCTAGAGTGAATTATTTTTTTTTTTGTATCAGAAAAGTTTTACGTTGAAGGTATGATGAAGTTGGATGTGTTTCAATCCAGAACTTTTGTAATAAACTGAACTGGTCGATAGTAAACTGCTATCTGAACCCGAGTAAATTCTATTCATTGGTTACACTAACTTTAACATTAGTGTACATGGTAAGCTGTATTATTACCAACCGAAGCTGATGACAGTGATAAGTGTAACACCTGCCACGATATACAGACATGGCCTGAGATATTAGGCCACTGCAACTATGAGGACATTCTAAGTTTGGAGAGTGTGGTTAATGGTTTGCAAGCTAAAGGTAAAACAGATACACCAGTGCAAAAGTGCGAGGTATGTATTCAGGGAAAGTTGGCACAAACCCGAAATAGAAACCCTGATACAAGAGCTCCCTTACAGATGGTGCACACAGACTTAGCAGGTCCAATAGCTACAGAGTCTATTGATGGATACAAATATGTGCAGTCATTCACTGACGATTATTCAAATGCAGTATTTGTGTATTTTGTCTTATAGCCTGTTACTTTTAAATGATGATGTCATTATTGATTATTATTTAATAAGAAGCCTTAGACCGATAACATACGGTGATTGTATTTACTTGAGATGGAAAATAAATAGCACTGTGTGTGTGTATGACGTGCTGAAAGGATGACGTAGATGAGCGCCTATTCTGAACTGTCACTCACAGAAAATTATAAATAAATGCTTAAAAACACGCTGGAAGTCCCAGGCCATAAGGGTGCCAGAGCCAGCTAGGGGCTGCCAGAAGGGGCCACGGGGTGCCAGAGGATGCCACGAGGGTCACTGTTGTACATTTACTTTGGCTATACTCTTTAGTGTCCACAAAGACTAATTAGTCTTCCTCAAACCTAGCAAAAATGTTTAGATTTTGTACATCAATAATTTCTGAGCAGAATTTTTCGTAGTCCTTCTTTTTTTTCAAAAACAAAAGTTAAAAGTTCAGCTGCAGAGCTGTCATCGTATTCATCCTCCCAGTTCTTTATGGTCTCGAGGGTTTCGGTTTGTTCAGTGTTGTCCATGTCAAGTACTTTTGGAAGTGTGACTCTACCCTCAAATGTTGTTTTTTGCCACCAATCAGCTGCAGTCTGACTGTCAGTCAACATTTTGCTTCTCTGCGAAAAAAGACAGTTTGTTGAGGTTATTGAGTATGTGGATGCTGTTACCTGTTAATATTGTTACAGTATTGCAAATTAGCCTATATTTTTATACTATCATATTTGCTTTACATAATCAAAGCTCTATTAGTCCCATATTATTGGATACCTGTGGCATTTAATAACTAAAACGATTAAAACGATGTAAACACGAATGCCTACGAGTTACTGAAGAAACAGTTGGTGGTTCCATCAAGTGGCTGCTGTTGAAAAAATGTTTAACCTTTTCTGTGCCTTTGGCTTCCGTTGTCATTTTCTCATCTCTGAAAGCAAAATAACAATCAGTAAATGAGCCAGTACTGCACTCTATCCTGACTGGTGTATACATAGATCTTCATCCTCAAATGTTAGTCACCCGTCATTTTCATTGGCAGACTTGGTCTTCATAAGCACAGTTTCTGCTTGATATCGGTACATGTTGTTGCTTCTTTGCAACCACTGTATCACAACCTACAAAAACACATTTTAACAACAGCTATATTAAAATTACAGGTTCAACAGCATTATTATATTCAATTATTTTAATTCTAAGTATAATACACAGTGATTTACCAAATTAGAAAGTACTTTTATGCTCAAGTCCATTGACACATTGCTACTTCGAAACCTATGGTACGAGTCATTTTTTGTCTATGGCACATAGTTCAGCTCGCCTCTGGCAGAAGAACCTCAAGGATTAACTGTTGATTTTCAGCTCCGTTTCCAGGAACTGACAGAATACTTTAAAGTCGTTGGATGATTGCTTCTGTCTGGAATAAAAAGGTATGCAGATATATGATCAGATTTAACAGTAAACTGAAATTATTTACGTTACAAATCCACATTTCAGACAAAACATTTTGTTTTAGCTGAGGGTAGCTTATATATTTAACAGCTTACCTGCAGAAATATAACATGTAACAGGTTTTTAACATCAGCAATTACTTAAATAATAATTTAGCTATTTACAGAAGTGCTTCTCAGTGCGTATCTGTAACCACCCAATGAAGAGGCTGAATACACATTGGATACAGAAAAATCAGACAGCTCATAGGATTTAACCTAATTATTCAACCAAAAAAAAATGTATGAAAAGAAAGCTGTACAATGTCGAAGGAGAAAGATATTAATTGACCAGCAGGTTTGCATGCAGCCTTCATGTTGAGACCACAGTGCCCATAACTGCAACACTTTACAATCCATCCTTCACGTTTTATATAAAACATATTTTTTTCTGAATAATCGTCAAAAACTTGGCCAACATTTTTTAGGATTAGGAAATAAAGCATATATTGTCATACAAAAAATTAAGAAAAAAAACATACCATCATGTCATTGAACGTGGTGATCTGTTCACTGTAATATTTGCGAAGCACTGGGTCTAATCCTGTGTTTCCACAGATACATTCGGTTGGAGAGAACATTCCCTGACTGCAGGTTTCTTTCCAAGTCCTGTAATATTTCATACATGTAATTAACTGTGTAGTTTGACTTGAATGACCTGAAAATATTGAGTGCCACTAAGGAGAATTAACAATGTATGTAATTACCTTAATTTCTGAATCTGACAGAATATCCTCTGCTTTAACTGACTCCAGGACCTTGTCACTGTAGAAGAAAAAAACAACTTTGACCAAGATCTGTACCTGGTTTAATCTGCTAAATGCTGATATAAAGTTGAAGGCTAGGGATTTCATTTTACTCCTAATTTCTGATTCTCCACATAGAGTTAAACTACCATTACCTTTTCATTTATATTTTCATTTCAAGTTATTATTAATTGTGTCTTCAGTTCTGTGCCTTTAATGTTGATATATATGTTTCTTTAATGTTCAATCAAAGTAAACAGAAAATTATTTCTAACAGAAGTTGTATTTGACACGTAACAATTAATTCTTACATGTCATGGATTACACTACATCCACAGAAGAAGTCCCTTTCATTCCAGTCTCCTGTCAAACCAGCACACTCAAAATGCAACCAGTTTTTACAGGTTGTGCATTGAACCCACTGGTATGTTTTTATTTGTTCATGGAAAAGGCTGAAATTCAGACACAGGACAGATTAAATAGCATTTAAAATACAATTGAATATCAGTGTGGTCAGTTTCAAATATTGCAAATGTATTTCATTTTACTGAGTTGACTTTATTGTATGTGCAGTGAGGGTGAATTTATCCAATAAATACCTCGTTTTCCCAGTTGCTCGCTGAAACAAGCACGCCCTGATCTTCCAGGCCAGGCAATGGATGCTGGAGTCATTGCTTTTTACCTCCGTTTCTTAAAGCTTGATTTTCGTTTTTTTCCATCGCTGCCATTTCTTTCACAGTGGGTGGGAAGTTCTTTGCAACAACGATATTGGATGTTGCCACACAGCACTATTCCTTAACTAGTGTACATTATACATTTATAAGGGATGAAAAGATCTAACCTCAGCATGAACATTTCTCAGCATTTGGGTGGCATGGTGCAAACGAAGAGTCCTGCATTGATTAAGAGTCAGAGCCTCTGCAGTGACGTTATGCATTTGGACTTCATTTTCTGCTGCCTAATGGGATGAAATATGTTTGCCATCACTGAACCCACAGACATAATATTCAATAAATAGAAAGGCTAGTAGTCAAGAAGCCAGGCAACTCACTGAACACACAAAAACTCCACAATTAACAATCTTGCTGCTTCCACTGTGGAGGAAATGTCACAGTCCAACCTTGTCTAATGATGTTGTTTTATGACCTACCAAAAAAATAGAATGTTGAAGGCTCTGCTCTTCCTTTACCTGAGGATGTCCATGTCAAAATCACATATTTTGCGGTGAAGTGCTAGGGAATCATATATCCGAATCTGTTTATCTTTGAAGTCAAACACCTATAAGGAAAGGCATCCTGTCATACATAACTTTCAAGACTTGTGATATTTTTAACTCTGCTGGCTTGCAACTTTGAATATAGGTGTTGTTTCTTATTTGTTTTTCCATATAATCTTGCTAATGTAACCTGTCTATCCAAAAATATATCATTACTAATAAAATATTAAAGAAGCCAAATGACTGATCTTGAAACTTTGTGGTGGCTCACCCAAAGAATGAAATGATTCCCTGTCTCAGGAGAGGAATGGCCCACAATTCTAGGGAGGAATATTTATTTTGATAGCTGTAAGAGAAACATTTATCAGTTTTGAAATTATTGTCCTTTCAAAAAAAAAATTTTTTTGACGCTGCTTTGAGTAAAAATAAGAAAATAAAAGGACTTGTTGGGATGCGCTTCACAAACTGGTCACTGACTGTTCCATTTGTTCTCCTTTCACGGTGTCATACAATAAAATCGAATGTACCGAAAGCAGTGCACTACCAAAGACAAATACAGAAAAAATAAACCCCAAAAGTCTGTAACTTTCCTACATGATTATACAAATCCAAACATGAGATATTAACATATATTACCATGTTATCTTCGGCCAGTTGTGCTACTCGATAGTTAACTGCCTAAAATGAAGAGAGAGATCTTGTAACTCAGAAATTATAATGGATACGTAAGGTAACAAATAAAAATTGACGCATAATGCTTCAGTTTCTAGAGGTTCAGTGTGGCATATGCTTACTTAAAATGGAATCTTTGCTTGACTTTGGACTTCACTTAATTTAAGTTCTACTATATAATTACAGAGCACTTACCTGATATGAGGCCCTCTGCTATTACTAATTTGTCCAGATCAGACCATACCTTAACGATGTCAATTTCAAGGTCTTTGTCTGATATGGTATCTGGATCTGGTCTTTTAAATGTCTCAACTGCAAATTAAGATATTGATATATTCAGAATGTATTAATAACTAAGGAATTGACACAGACAAACAATAACTATAATCCCCTAAATAGTGTTAGAATTACCAAACAAATTACATTGCAATATGTATCTGGCAAGTACTGGTCTTTGCCTGCATAACATTGTTAATATAGCAACATGTTTGCATTTGTGTTATTTCAATATATTTTGGTATTATCAATGTATGAACTGTAGATTACAAATAGTTTCTTACGTGGTATATCAAAGGCCAGTTTCCAGTTGGCGTCCGCTACTACAACAGGTGGGTGGTACCCTCAATGATAACATGAAAACTCAAACTGAAAATCTGTTAGTGACAAAAAATGGTGAAAAGCTCTTCTAACTGTTTGATGATGGTAGCGGTTGTCGCTGAAAAACGATACAGTCTCCAGCATGCGTCCACTGGTTGTCTTGTTCTGTAAGTCAACAAAATTGTAGATTTTTAACCACTGGTAATAACTCAATAACTTTGACTTATTCATTTATGTGACACGTTTGATAAAGTAACACTTTCACTAATGTGCATTAATTGGCTTGTAGTATTACACAATGGTTTTTGGGAACTGCCTTACCGCCAACCCTGACAGCAGAAGCTCACACAATGGAAGTGTAAGAAGAACATTGTTGTTAAAATTGTGGAATCCTGAGGCATATTCTTGGAATCGCACAACGTTACCACATGTTGGGCATTGTTTTTCGGCAACAGAGATACCTATGAATTGAATGATGTGAATGTTTCATTAGTTTACTCATAATATACAGTACAGCTGCATGAACAAAAACACTTAATTATTTACAGTAAGATCATAATATCACTGAAACAATATGTATTAAGAAAATAGAATAAGAATAATTCTTGCAGGTTCATCTTTTTTCACATAATTGATCCCATACACCATGGCTTGTGTAGTCACTACTTTGGAGGGACTGAGTTCTGGAAGAGTGGGCCCTGGACAGTAGGGACAGGTACTTTCTGTGGGAAGAAAAGGATGGTGGTGGTGTCTCCTATTGGGTTCTAAGCTTAAAGGGCAACTGTTGTAGGGATGGGATCTGCTTTTGTCTATAAATGTATTCTGTCATTACACAGATTTTTTGAGTGTTCAGACTGTTTGGTACAGAAAAGATGCCACTGTCCACCATGTGACTTTCTAAGTCATCGATGTCCTCTACCTGTACGTCAGACGTGGCCATGAGTGTGCCTGGGGACTCTTGGAAAATCCACCACATTGGCATCATACGATGAATACACCGGTGTGATTTTCCACTTCCCTTACATTGACAGTTCCACTTCCCTGCCACTGCGTCAAACATTACTCTTGTCCTTCCAAACTGACACCAACTGTCTGCTTCATTTGTGAAGACGGGAAAAAAAAACATCGTTGAGATTGTCCTTTATCTCCAAATGAAACAGGGAACACACTGTCAACTTCCCTGTTTTTTGCTGGAATATCCATTTGCTCGCATTTTAAACCCCAGTCAGAGGACATCAACCCTTTGCTAAGCATGTCTTGCAATGAAGCAGATGTGAGGACTGCTGGTTTAACATATGGTTTTGCATACTTTGTTCTTTCAAGGTGAAGACATTCTTTTCCATGATTCCCTGAGGACCATTCTATCTGCATGAATTTGCGACACCTTTCAACCTCACAGTCAAGTTTAGGTGGGTTGGTTGACTTCACAACATGGATTGGTAGAACTGGACTGTGGTTCTGCTTTGGAGTGATATAGAGCCCATTTCTAATGTCCACACAAATCATAGGTGTGGTTTCCATTAAATGCACATCCCTAATATGCCTTTGCAAGTTTTTGGGTGTGCTTAACAACACTGTGCAGTATGGACAGGCACTATGGGCTGCACTGGAGTTGTCTGTGTTGTCTGTGGCATCATCAGTGGTATCTTCAGTTTTTCTTTTCAACGTCTCAGACTTTCCTGCAAAAAAAAATAAGATTAATTACTACTCTCCATATTATAATTTTCAATTCAGATAAAAGTGTTTATCTGTAAAGACTTTTATCTGCTTTAGAAGCAGTAGTTATGCCCTGAGCAAGTTTTTACTAGAAATTGGGTCCTTATGTTGGGTCCTTATTTAAAGTGCAGTAAATTCTCTCAATCTTAGTTTTTTTTGTCAGGGTTACAGACAAAACTGTTGAATTCTACAAGTGTCCAAACAAAGTAATTTTTTTATATTTTGCAAGTGTCCTTAATTTTTAATTTTTTTTATTTTTTTTTTTTTATTATGTCTGTGCAATTCATGTGTGCCTTTGGAGCTGAGCCTTAAAAATTGTTTTCATTATGGTGACATAATGACAATAAAAGGCTCTTGAATCTTGAAAAGAAGGCATTTCAGTCCTGTTTAGATGTGACAGTCTGGCAAGCACTCTGTGAGCCAAAAATGAACATTAAGGGGCTTACACTGTATCACAGACAACATAGATGTATGCGTCGACTTGTTTGTGCCAGGTATGGCTGTTCATTGTTACCCAAATAGCCATGTGTGACAAAAGCTCTGAGAAACCTCCTAAACGTCAGGAAAAGGGTTGTCAGAGCTGTCAACAAGTACGAGGTGAGAACAATCAAGGGGGTCCTAAAGGTGAAGATCACATGCCAAGGAGAGCAACAAGAGGAAGCTAATTATGAAACTATGGGGGTATGACACCCCTTGTGGAGAGTCCAGACTCTCCACAGGACAGGCGATGTGAGACAACATCTGTCCCCATCGTTAATAATGAAGGATTTTTGATTCTGATACAAGAGCAAGGTGATGATCCCAGAGGATAATTTAAATGACTATCTTTAAGACTATTCAGACTATATGTGATACAACATATAGTGTGAGCACCTAGATGTTGCAAGATCCATAAAATACAAACAAAATCAGGATAAAATATATATTCACTATATGCAAACATATGTGACTGTAATAATACTTTGTGAATTCACAAATCATGCTTCATAACTGTTACAAAATATCTTGGTGCATTTATTGTAATTAACAAGAAATTCCCATTTTTTAAACAAAAGACTATGTAGAAAAACAAGCAATGATGAAGTACTGCAGCCATACATTACCTCGATTTTTCTCTGATGCAGTACCTTCAGGAGACAGACATTTTCAATTTACTTAACCAATGGATTTATTAATGCTATAGGTTATACCATGAAAAGGAAGTTTTCCAAGCACTGAATGAAAATTATTTGGTGAGTACTTTAGATTTTTTCTTTCATCTTTCAGCAATTTACGGCTTAATGATGTGGATTACCATGGAGACTTAAATGTTTTGCTGCAAAAGAACTACCTACCATGTATGTCTTGTAAATGCTTTATGAAGTTTGAGGACTGTGTGATTACAAGAGAGTTGCACATTGGGCAATGGTAGTGACTCCTGAATGCTTGTATGCCTTCCTTACAGAAGCAGGCCACCACAAATTTCTCTTAAAAACAGATACAGAATTGTTAAAAAAGCATTGCATACTCTAGTCATTGCAAGTCATTGCTGCCATGCTGTTGTTACGTAGAGCACTGTCAACGCGTAAAAATTAATATCTAATTATATTAACTCTAACAATCAGTAGCGTAGGTGTTTTAATAAGTATTTTTAAATCCCATGGTAGCTTTATCTATAAGAATAAAAAAAACTTGAACAACAATGATCCCAGAGCGTAATATCACTAAACGTTTCTCACTAACGTTAGCCTGACTACATCGTCAATTGTACATAACATAATGTAAACTGTGGAAAAATAGGTAAGAGAGTACGTTCTGGGCTTGTTAGACTAAAAAACAGCTAGAAAAAGTCTTTAAGACCGTGCCGTGTTTGGCTGCTCGAACATCCAATAGGAAGGCCTATTGGCTGGACATTTAAATAAATACCATGTATAAAAAAAAACACATTTTAAAGGTTATATTTCGGTTGAATAGTTGCTTTCGCACAAAGTAATTATTCGGTGGAATAATAACATTGTAAAGGTTATGTTTCGGTTGAATAATTACTTTAGCACAATGGATTCGATATTCCTCTCTTTGATAGCAACAACATACGCAGTTTTCAAAAGTCATTTTGAAAATTTCATCTTGTTTTAGGTGGTCATGGTTAAGCAATCTAACTTATCTGTAGTCGTTATTGGACAATAAATTCTTGACATAGCCCTATATATATATTACATTTTGTGTCTATTACAACTATTTCGTACCTCCCTTGTGTAAACAAGGGTCATACCACATAGTAAGCTTTTCACTGTAACTTTAAACAGGGTTCAGTATTCAAACACATATCTGGCAACCATTTCAAGTTGATCCCACCAGCATATACAGAAATAAAACCTTAACTCATTTCGCAAATAAATGCACTTTATTCTGTCAGTCAAAAAAACGTTTTTTATCTGTTTCTGTTTTGCAGTTGCACTCCCACACCCGAATTTACAGACACCCTACACACTTGCATGGGGGCCGTTTTCTAGGGTGCATCATATGTTCTTAGTACACTATTAACTGCAGCAAGTCTTTGTAGCCTAGACCAAAAATGAAATACAGAAAATGATACTATCATAAGTGCGTACCTTACTGATAATTAATCCTTTCATGAAATATGGGGTTATATTGTATTTCGCGAACTGATCTTAAATAAATCATAAAGCATGAACACAAACAGAAAAGAAGCAATTTAAGTGCCAAAGACAAATTATGCAGAATGAAACAGAGCTATGGACTATTGGGCAAAATAGATCGCAAAAGTATATCTGTCAATATTTTTCTATTAAAAATTGAAGCGACTTTGAATTTAGGTTTAAGAATGTTGGTTAAGAAACAACCAATAACTGCATCATTGTCTGCAGCTAACAACTGAGTAACAGGTTAGAGCTTCGAACAATACATGGAGAATGACAACCAATCGGTCTTGTCTCTCTGGCATCCTCTGGCACCTTCTGGCATCCTCTGGCACCCCGTGGCAGCCTTATGGCCTGGGACGTCCAGCGTGTTTTTACGCATTTATTTATAATTTTCTGTGAGTGACAATTCAGAATAGCCGCTCATGCTCTAAAATAAACCGGCTGTTTGTGCAATAAATCTTCGTCATCCTTTCAGCACGTCATACACACACATAGTGCTATTTATTTTCCATCTCAAGTAAATACAATCACCTTATGTTATGGGTCTAAAGCTGTTTATTAAATAAAAACCAATAAAGACATTGAGTAACAGGCTATAACAACAATGACATCCCGTTTGCCGATAATCAGCATTGGCTTTCACAAAAACAGCGGCAACCGTCGTGGCAGGCTTTTACGGCCGGTCTGGCACCTTCTGGCATCCTCGTGGAATCCCCTGGCTCCCTTGGGCATGCTGTGGCACTGGCGGCAGCAGCTCCGGGAGCCTGTGGCAGCTCCAGCTGCCACCGGAACTGCCAATTCTGCCTGCCACTGCCACAAATTGAGCTTGCTTTAAGAAACCTCGTGGCTACTCAACAGCTCCTATGAAAAATAGGCGTTTCTTCACGATGGACCAAGGTCAACGTATTGCAAACGAACTGAATCGCGGCTGTTACAGCGATTCACTGTGGGAGTACATGTTCAGCAGTACTGCTGCCGCCGCTGGACTCTTCAGATTCTGATCAGGAGATGAAGCGGAAGATGATAGCGACTGCATTACTTTGGAGAACATTCCTAATTTGCAGCTGCCTTCAACCCAAGACGAGGATGACGAAGGAAACTTTGGACTGGCAGCTGAGGAGCTAGAACGTAAGATATCAGAAGCTATTGCTATCACAACATTTGAGGAAAACAGAGACAGTGAAATGGAGAAGACACGTAACTTTGACTGTAAATTCTATGCAAGAAGAAATGAGAACTCTTCACTTGGGACACAGTCCTGTAGCCGCAAACTTTCTCCAGAGCTCATGTACAACATACGGATGAATTCTTTAGCAGCAAAAAGGGAGTGGCAGGACATGAGAATAATCGGACATCTTGAGGCAAACCTGCGTAGGCTAGAAACTTCAGCGATGACCACATCCACCAAGAAGACACCAAGGAAAAGAAAACACTTATTCCATCGGCGGCATTGAAGTCTGCCGGAATACCTTTCAGTTTCTCATGGGGTTAGTTTGATAACTTTTTTAAAAACTATTATGATGCATAATTTTGTAAATAATTCATGTACTGAAGCGGAAAAATCACATAAACCTGACCAGTCAAATATTAAAATCGACCTGAGTGGGGTTTGTGTTTGTATTTTTAATCTAAGCTTGAGGTTGTGTTTTTTTTCTTCCCCCTGCGCTGGGTGATCGGTGGTCGCAACAACAGTTTTTTGGCTAGTATAGCTACACGAGGTTAGCAACCACTGTATCCCAATCCCATTCACAATGTGAAAATCGACTTGAGTGGGGGGAGGGGGGTTGTATTTTTAATCCAAGTTTGAGGTTGAAAAAAAAAAAACCTAGTTTTGTGTTAGATGTTTATTTCTATAAACACACCTATATGCAGAAAAAACATAGTGTGTTGTCATATCAGTTTGTCAACACTCGTCGATGTAAACCATAAGCTGAATATTTCCTTTGTTTCCCCTGCTCAGAATTTGCAAAGCCAAGTTGACTGACATCAGACACTTTGATGAGAAAGGTGCAAGATCCCGCTTGAGGAAAAAGAGCCAGGGGCCACAGGATCCCGATTTTAACAGCAGTGAGCAACTCTGCAGAGTTTTGGAGTTCATAAAGAACTAGGCTGAGGATCACGCCATCATCCTGGCCACAGGGATTGGCATGTGAAGCTACTGCCAACACATGTCTTAAAGGCCTCAGTGTGGCGTCTCTATATGAAGTCTGCTAAGGAGCATGGTATGTATAAAAATATATTTTTATAGAACAGTGAAATTCTTCTAATGACCAGTGATGTAACACTTAATCAAAAATTAATAACCCTGTGACTGCTGCCTTCGACAACTATCAGTTGTCCATCGGCCCCTCCCCACCTTCAAGTAAGAAGATCAGGATGCACTACAGCTTTGACTTTGCACAGCAGGTATTTGTTCCACATTGCACCTTTTTTTCTTATAAACATAAGACTGCTTTAACGATACACAGCTTTTGTTTAATCTAATCCTTATTTTTTTGTCCTCTGTCTTCATCAGATGCACTTCCCTTCGAACCCACTGCAGCCTGTACCAATGTACTTCCTGACACCACAGAAATCTCGACTGTGTCTCTTGTGAAGGCCTGCAGAAACAGGTGAATTTCCTGATTGATGAAGGCATGTCATCAGGGAAGGGGAATGAAGTCATCAGCTACATGCACCACGACATATATTTCATCAAAAGTAAATAGTAAATGGGTTTATGCAATTTATCTCTACTTTTTATTTATTGAATTCTGTACTAAACCAAAAATTGTAATTTGCAATTTAAAACTTGCATCCTCTTTGTGTCATATTGGAGATGGCCGACTTGACGCAAATGCAGAAAACATGGGAAACAGAGAAGCGTTTCAGGAACTTTATTTTCAGGACCAGGTACAGGAAAACTGAATCTGCTGACCGGCTGCAAGGAAACGGACGCAGGTAAGACACTGCAAATGAAACCCTTAAACACTCTGTAAGGGAGCTTACGGTCTGGTTGGGGTCAGTCCGCCAGGGAGAGAGAACGCTGAACCGCCGGACCTAGACAGTCTTGGGCAGAACGAAGGAGGGTGGACAGGATTCGCCTGAAGCTGTGGAGGAACCACCTGAGCCGGTAGCCAACAGGGAATAAGCGATCCAGAGTCCAAGTCTTGTTAGATGAGTCACCTCAGAGGTTTCTTAGCTTGGCGCGAGATTTGGGCAACCTGAGACAGACACAGACTATTAGTCAAGGTAATCAGAATTCTCAAAGACGTAAGTTTCTTCAAGGTTCTTTAACTAGGAAATTGGCCAGGTAGTAATACCACGAAGAGGCAAAACACTCAGGCATCGAAGTGCTGGCTTGCCACCCTCTTATAGTCCTCCAGCTGATGACAAGATGCGATACACCTGTCCACCTGATCCTTCAGCTCCTACGGTTCCTACTGGTGGAAAAAGGTTAGTAGCAGGCAGATGATAACTAGGATCTGACACCACCTCCCCCTCAATGATCTCCACTTGGCCGTCCAGACGAGCCGGCCTGGGATGACCAGAAGTCCCAGACCAGCGTGGAGTCCAGGATAAAGGACCGGGGAACCCAGAGGCGGTCCTCGAGACCGTGACCCTCCCAATCCAAGAGGAACTGCCACCCCCGTCCCCGCAGACGGGAGTCCACGAGCCGACGGACCGAGTAGGCAGGGTGGTCCTGGAACTCCCGGGCGGGTGGAGGGGGTGTGGCTGGAGGGCAGAGTGTGCTGGACTGGACAGGTTTTATCTGAGACACATGGAATACTGGATGAACCCGGAAACTGGAGGGTTAACGCAGGCGTACAGACGCAGGGTTGACCAGAGAATCAATAACATACGGGTTGATGAACCTGGGAGATAGCTTCCGAGACAGGGATTTGAGCGGAACAGTCCGTGTCGACAACCACACCTGCTGACCCGGGCGATAGGCAGGGGCAGGGATCTGCCGCCTGTCCGCGTAACGCTTGTTCGATGCAGCAGACCGCTGAAGGGCCTTAGTGGTAGCCGCCCAGATCCGTCTGCATCGTCGGACGTGCTGCTGAACTGAGGTCACTGCAATCTCAGTCTCATCAGCAGGAAACAGATACCCCAACGAGACCTCAAACGTGGTGAAACCAGTGGCGGTGGACACATGCAAATTGTGGGAGTACTCAATCCAGGGCAGGTGGTCACTCCAATCAGTGGGGCTGGAGGATGCCACGCAGCGGAGCGTTGCCTCCATCTCCTGGTTGAGTCTCTCCACCTGGCTGTTGGTCTGCGAGTGGTGACCGGAAGTTAGGGAGACAGTGGCCCCCAAAGCCGCACAGAACTCCTTCCACACTTGAGCAGTGAACTGGGGGCCCCGGTCAGACAGCACGTCCTGGGGGATTCCATGCAACCGGAACACGTGCTTGACTATGAGCTTGGCAGTCTGGAGAGCAGACGGCATTCTCCTAAGAGGAACAAGATGGCAGGCTTTAGAAAATCTGTCCACTATAGTCACGATAGTAGTCATACAGTGAGAGATTGGAAGGCCAGTGACAAAATCCACGGCGACGTACGACCACGGTCGAGGAGGAATGTCCAGCGGTTGCAGGAGACCAGCAGGTGGCCGATTGGATGTCTTGTTACGTGCACAGGCCCTACAAGCCGAGACATAGTCCTTGATGCAAGTCCCGGTGGTCTTGCTCCAGTCCCGGTGCAAGACCAGAAGCGTTTGGCCAAAGCGGTGATGGTCCGACTCGCTCCCGGGTGGACAGCAAACCTTGAGGTGTGGAACCAGGTAATGAGCCGGGACCGAACTGCGCTGGGGACATACATCCGGTTAGGTGGTCCAGTTTCTGGGCCCGGGTCAGCAAGGAAGGCTTGCCGCACGCTGTCCTCAATCTCCCAGGTCACGGCTCCGATTGTGCAGCTGGGTGGTAGGATAGTGGTAGGATAGGCGCGGCTAGCTTCTCAGTCTCTTTAGCGGAAAATGACAGAGCGTCTGGCTTGGTGTTTCTGGTACCGGGTCTGTAAGAGATCAACAAGTTAAAGCGGGAAAAGAATAAAGACCAACGTGATTGTCGGGGGTTTAACCGTCTTGCAGGCTGGATGTATGACAAATTCCTATGGTCTGTCCAGACCAGCACTGGATGTTCTGCGCTCTCCAACCAGTGCCGCCACTCCTCTAGGGCGAGCTTAATGGCCAGGAGCTCTCTGTCACCCACATCGTAGTTGGGTGGAGCCTTCCGTCGAGGTCCTGGCGTTGGGAGAGCACTGCCCCCACCCTGGTGTCCGAGGCGTCCACCTCCAGAGTAAACTGCTTTGCTGAGTCTGGGTGAACGAGTACTGGCGCATGGGTGAACTTGGTCTTCAGGGCACCGAATGCGTTGTCAGCCTCAGGAGCCCAGATGAACAGCACTTTAGAGGATGTCAGAGCTGTCAGGGGGCTAGCCGTCTGGCTATGATTCAGAATGAATTTTCTATAAAAATTGGCGAAGCCCAGGAACCATTGCAGCTGTTTCCGAGTGGTTGGAGTTGGCCAGTCCTCCACAGCCCTGATCTTGTTCGGGTGGGCGCAAACCTGCCCACCCTCGAGGATGAAACCCAGAAAGCTGATGGACGACTGGTGGAATTCACATTTCTCGGCCTTTACATACAGCTGGTTCTCCAGGAGGCGCTGTAGGACCAGGCGGACATGGCGATGATGCTCTGCAGGAGTCTTTGAATAGACCAAAATGTCATCAAGGTAAAAAAACACAAAAAAATTCAGGAAATCCCTTAACACATCGTTCACAAGAGCCTGGAACACGGCGGGTGCATTACATATCATAATATACTCAAAGTGTCCGAGTGGTGTCTTGAAGGCCGTCTTCCACTCATCTCCCTGGCGGATCCGGACCAAGTGGTACGCGTTTCTAAGATCAAGCTTAGTAAAGATTGTGGTGCCATGGACCGGCTCGAAGGCCGACGAAAGAAGGGGTAACGGGTATTTGTTCTTTACCGTAATGGCGTTTAGCTCTCTATAATCGTACACGGGCGGAGAAGATAGAGACCCATCCTTTCTACACAACGACGCACAAAACAAAACACCCCGGCTAACCCAACGGAAGGATGAGGATAACGGCGCGGATTTAATCAGATGGCTAGAATGACTCGGTTATATATTAAAATCTCCATTAACACCACCCATAATCCGGTGTCACAGAGGAATAACATCTATACCAAACGAGTCTGGAGGATTCAGGACGCTCCCACGGACAGGCAAAGGTCACAACTCGCGCATCACGGGACGGTGACGCTGGGAGGCGATTTGGTGGCCCGAGATTACTAAACCACGGACTCTAGGATTCGTAGGGTATATCGTCACATGAGAACCACGAAGTCAGATCAGGCAGCCACATCGAGAACTCACCCTCTCCTTCACAGATTAGTAATAAGGGGAACAAAGCCTGACGTGAAGACAGTGATAGAAGGCCAACTGCACGATGGACGAAGGATCTCTACCCCGCGTTAATTCAGGCCCAGTTATCAGAGTTACGTTCGATGCGGGTTTTATGCGAACGCACATGCAGCCAAGGAAAACCACAAGCACGTAGGGAACTCACTGTACTGTATGAGGGAAAACAAAACAAAAGGTGATATGAAGCGTCCCTATGATATACCAGGACACAACACACAACCTCTAAAGGAAAACAGTCACTGGGAGGTATAGCTATACTGTGAAAAGAGTCGGCCATCTAAGGCCAAGACTTGACGTGATGACGTGACTCGACTTAATCTGATGGTGTTTAACCAGGTCCTGATCTATCAGGCTCAGTTCACAACCCGAGTCTAGGAGGGCGGAGAGTGTGAGGTTCTGTTGGTTCAATATTAATGTGGCGGGTAATGTTAAACGTGAGGGCGTGAAAAGGGGTTTCTGGTCCGCCGGTCGCCCTGTTGGAACCGGCGGACCCACCCTTTTGGCCGAACCAGGGCAGAGGCACGAAACCAAATGTATCAGGGGGGACTCCGTCAGTAAAAACACTCGACCCGGCCTCCTTCGGCATATGCCCTCATCACTCAGACAGCTGCGCCCGTCCAAACTGCATGGGCTTTGGCTCAGCCTGGCCAGAAGACTGTACCGGTCGGTGTCTGATGAGTGGATAAGGACTGCATTCTAGGCGAAAACATCTCAGTGCGGGTCCGCCTCCTCTCCCTCATACGGGTATCCAGACGGAGTGCTAGAGCAATATATTGGTCCAGATCTTCAGGTTCTTCTAACAATGTGAATTCATCTTTTAAATTTTCGTCCACAGCCTGAAAAAACGTTGATTTCAGGGCGCTGGAGTTCCTGCCAGATGCAACCGCCAAAGTGCGGAAATCAAAAGTGAACTCAGTGAGCGGCCGATTGTACTGCTTAAGCGTGCACAACCGACGAGCCACATCAGACTGATCCATTTCTAAGTCAAAAGTGGATCTCAAATCCTTTAAAAACTCCTCATATGTGCAACCAAATTGATTATAATCAGTGAATCTAGCCTCCGCCCATCGGAGTGCTCTACAAGACAGTAAACCCAAAACATAAGACACTTTTGCGTCATCATGGGGAAATGACTGAGGGGATCTGTTAAACACTTAGGCTACAATCTGCCACTGCAACAAAACGCCCGCACAAACACAGACGGCCAAGGAACTTAGCACCCACACATACTACGGAAATATTACTCCCGCCACCGGGCGATGGAGGGAACGTGATGTATCTTGGCATGCGGAAGTCACCACTTGCGAACGGCCAGGAGGCTACAACGCAGCCGCCCAACCGGTGGTGGGACGGTTCTAACACTCGAGGCCGTGCCTAGACGAATGAGCAGTCAAGTCATCTACCCCCAGCCGTGGTTTGACTCGACCATGAGTTCACGCTGATTGAAAATCTAGGAAATAGCGAACGGAGGCAGGGTCTTTTAATGTCTGCGCCTGGATTCTTCTTTACCGGTTTCGAAAAACGCGGTTACTGCATAGCGGGTTGTATCTGCAGGGGTCCGGGGCTCGGCCTGAGTGTTCTTAAGAGGTACGATATTAGAGAGACAGTGGAATCCAGACCGTAAGCCACGCACAATAGACAGAAAAGAACGCAACGAGGAAACAGAAGAAGCGTACTCAGGAACTTATTATTCACAGGAACCGAGGTTACAGGAAAACAGATTGCGACGAGCAAATGCAAGAAATGGCTACAGGTAAGGACACTGCAATGAAACCCTTAAAAACACTCTGTAAGGGAGCTTCGGTCTGTTGGGGTCGGTCCGCCCAGGGAGAGAGAATGTCAGATCATGGCGGGGCAGCGTCTTGCTACTGGGCTCCCCCACCACATTGTGTACCACGTGTATAGAGACCGCACCCGGAGGCCATGATGCAACGAAAGATCTGACCTGAGAGCCGTGAAGAACGGGACACAGGAATGAGGTATGAGGTAGATGGAGCAGAAAGAGTAAGTGAAGACGCATCTAGTGTACTGTGATTGGACGAGAAAGCCGACAACCGGCACGAAAACCAGCGCTGAGTGGAATCAGACACACGAAGGGAAAGATAACATAGACGACGATACGCACAAGAAGTCACACAATGTGTCTGTATGCGTTTAAGCAAACATGAGCAAATAATACACACAACGAGAGGCCGAGCTTATTCTATAATAGAGCTAATTGGAGACGAGAGATATACTACGGGCAAACAAGACCGAGTGAGAAACATGCTAAGTAACTCACACTATTTTCATATCCCCGGTCCCATCATATATTCTCACAAGATGCAAGTACTTACATATCAAAGGTCACTTTAAATGTAAGGAGAAGTAGGCCACACCAGATGTAAGAGGTGCAGACTAAACAACGCAGTATGAGGACACAAAACCGACCCTTACACAGTGCAGCGAGAGAGTGTATAGTCCGTCAAAGCACCATGATGAACCACAAGAGGTGCAACGAGTATATCTACGCATGACGTGCCACACTGATCAAGACTGTTAGCACGGAGAGCCACTCACTTGATAACATGGGAATCGACGCAGGCCACATAAATGGTAGAGAGAAAAACGGAGAGTTCAGGTTAGCTATTAAGACAAGGCAGAAATTGAGAATAAACAGGGAGATCCATGACACTTGTATAAATGTGCAAGAATCCAAAACACAGGGTATATTGATATGGTATGAGACGGTCTGGTGTGCTTACCCCTAGTCCCACAAAGGTAGTTACAACAGATAACCTGATAGCTAAGCTAGGTTTATTAGTCGTCTCTTAAATTCAAGAATTATACTTTCTGAATTTTGAAACAGTTTTTGTGAAAAAATATTTTAAGTTAAGAAAAATCACAGCTTGTATTTAAGCTAGTTCAGCTGCTTCTAGTTCTAAAAAAACATAGGCTAAGCGGCTTGTATATTGCAGCTGTGGATGCAAAAAATGTCAAATATAAATAAGCCGTAGGATATATGTATGGATCGCGCTATACATGCTATTTTATAGACTATTCTTTTATTATTGTATTTGGTTTACTTTTTATTCTATACAAATTATGTTTTAAGTAATGTACATAAACTTAAACACATAAATTATTTTTTGGTTCATACGTTTGAATATTACATAACATTTTATGTTTTTTGATTGCTGAAAAGCAATATTTTAGTCGTATGGGTTTACTTTATTGTTGCACTGCTTTATAAAAATTTGTCCCTGTAATAAAATTTAAAAGTTGCATGTATATTGCCGCTCTGCATTTACTATTGATGTGTGTCTACTGTGCTCATTTGTTTAAATTTAAATAAAATAAAATAAAACAGAAAACAGTGAAATGGTAGTGGTGCTTGTTAAGGCTATTTTCCAGTTGAAGAAATTGACTGTAATACACAAACATTGATTTTGAAAATAAATAAATAAAGACTCTGCATTTAAATTAAGGGCCATAAATCCACAATAGATAGGATGAAGAGATTGCCATGCATCGCAAAGTCTGTAATCACCCATGTACTGTAAAACTATATTGATTGCCACCTGCGCTGAGTCTCTGTTGTGCTCAGCCAGTCTGTTGTGCTCAGCCATTTAGACCAAAGTTGAGATCAACCCAAGAAGAAGTGAGCAATCCAAGTGTTCAAACAGTGCAGAAAAAAAGAATGGAAGAATGGGGGACCATCAACATTTGGGGCATATATACTGACAATACATATCATTTGGTTATGTATAGATATTTTTATTATTATAAAGCTACCCTCTGGTTCTGTGAAATCTGTGTAAATGTGTCTAATACTGTAAAGTTAACATTTTTGTGAATTATTGCTACTCCTCTTTGCCTAGAATTATAGTAGGCAGAAAACAAATTAGGAAACTCGGGTGATTTAAGATTATTTGCAGCTGTAGCAGATTTATGAATCTCTTGTAATAAGACGTTTGCCTGTAGTCTTTTAAGCCGATTAAAAATGTTGAACTTTTTCTCTCTGGTACCGGCTCCATGCACATTCCATGTGCCGAACCTTAGTGTGGCCATAGTTGTGCATGTGTAGCTAAAGTTGGACAGCGCATGTCACCACTGGAATAGATATACCAATGGAAGAGATAGACCCAAGGGAAATCATAGTTAGTGCTTGGGGTTGCCTGATATGAAGTCCAGAAGCAGAGCTATAGTAGAGAAAAAGACAGATAAATAAGAAGGTGCTACAGATAAGACGGGGTGAGAGATATAAGGTTATGTTAGGAAATATTTGTGTGTGCGAGAGTGTGCATGTTTGTGTGTGACAGAAAGAAAAAAGAGTGACAGAGAGGTGCAGTAAGGAGAGTAAATGAGAGGGGAGCTAGGAGAGCGAGAACAAAAATGAAAGCGGATACCCACCAAAAGTTCCAGCCTTGGCAACCCCCCACATCAATGTAAACATGATGCTGAGCTTTGTTTACATTAGATTACTTTTTGCCAGATACTAACCCTTCTCTAAGCAGGTTAATGTTTTGATTAATGCTGTTGCCCCTTAAAAGCCCGAGTGTCTTCCAGTCCCTGAAACAACTGACCATTGATTTTATGTTAATGGCAGTCTACGCCACGTAGCTCCGGTGCCTTTTGGGTAAATATTTTTCCCTGATTGGGAATAAAACTGCTCCGATCAGGATTTCTTTGGCAATGGTCATTAACGCTGAATTTCACCCCCGGCAGTCTCGCCCCGGATTTGGACCCCTTTTTGTTATAGTGCTAAACTTTGTAAAATTTGGGCCGGGGGCGGTGGGGGATCGGGTTTTACCTCCAAGCCCCTAAAAAAGATGGAAATGAGTTTTTTTACTCGTCACTTGGGGGGTTTCAGTGAGTTGGAAAAATTTTCCGGGGCCCGGGGGATTCGGTGTCCTCCTTGCCTGTTTTGGGATGCCGCAGATGTAAGGTTGTCCGCTTTCCCCTTTGACCCGAAATACCCCAGGTTTGGTCCCCTTTCATTTTTTTTTTTCCCCCGGAAAGCTGCGTCATTCCTTTGGAAGTGCTTTAAACCCCCCTTTCAGGTTTGGTTCTCGGGTTTTTGAGCAAAGCAAAAGTTTTTCCAGGTTTAAACTCCGGGAAAACCTCCCCCAAGGGGTTTAAAACCCCTTTTGGAAAGAATTTCCCACCAGGGAGAGATGAGAAATCCAGGCTGGTTAGTTTTTTCCGATACAGTCCAGAACATCTGGCTGGGCTTTTCTTGGAGAGATAGGGGAGGGCTGGCCAGAGCAACATCGGGTGCGTTTTGATTTTTGGTGTGGCCAGGGTGGGGGATTTTTGTGACTTCCCAAATTTTACAAGGTTATCAAATATTGGGTCCCTTTGCCCCTCCAGGCTGGTTTTCCTCGCCCAGCTTGTTTTAATGGAAAAATATGGGCCCAAGGGTTTTAGTATTTTACACTTTTCATCTTCAGTTTTTTTGGATTTTTGGCTTGTTTTATCGATTTTGTGTGTTTTTTTTCCAATAGGGACATAGTATTTTACGAACAGCTTGGCGAGATCTCAGTGCTCATCATCCCCTTCACAAATTTTCCCAAAAGAAACTAGGGTTTTTTGTCAAACCAGCGGGGGCTGACCATCAGGGGGGAAACAATTTTTGAAAAAACGCCCCTTAAAATCTCCACCCGGGCCAGGATGGGAGTTTACACAGGTGTGCAGTCTTGGTCCTGCCATCACGCCCACCTGCAGAAATCTTGAACTCTAGAGAAAACTCAGACTCCACACAAAATACTCATACATATACAACAAGATCATCACACATAAAAACTAAAATAATTCTATGATTTATGATTAAATCTGAATATTAATCTAAATAATCACTATATTATTTATTTGTGTATTTGATAAATTAATTAAACATTTCTATAATTATTAGATATATATTTGATGTACTATTACAGTTGTATGTCATTTAGTTTTTTATAATCTATTGAAAAAATTTTTTTAAAAATTTTTAACAATAAAATTTCCCTTTTACTAATTAAAAATTTTGGCACCCCTTTTGGCCCTTTTATACCCTTTTTTCCCCCCTGCCCCTCATAATCCAGGGGCTTTAAATTTTTTGCCCAAAAATGCCACTGTTTTTTTTTTCCCCTTCAAAATTACTAACTTTAAAAATGCTGAGTGCTCATAAATAAATGCAAAGCATAGCTATATGTTTATCTGTTTCACAGAACAAAGTAGTAAAAGATCATAAATTTTTGTCATGACCGCTGAAGGCTGCTGTGTAGATGTTAACGTGTGCACATCTCCTCACTAAGCAGTGAGCAGTAAGATCTAAGCAGTAGCAGACACATCGTCTAGCTTCAGTGTGCACAGCTTCACCATGAGACTGCTACTCCCTAACCCAGGATTAGAGCTCCGAATCCCCAACTATGACGAGCTGGAGAAGATGGAAAAAGAGGAGGCCGAAGGACGGCCCCATTGGGACAACAAAGCTCAGTACATACTAACATGTGTAGGCTTCTGTATTGGTCTGGGGAATGTGTGGCGATTCCCCTACTTGTGTCAGAGCCACGGAGGAGGTAAGCTGATACAGTGAATGAGCCACATATCAGGTGTAAATAATAGGCTGAAATCCTAAAGCATATTAATGTACACTAATGGTATTTTTTTTTTTCTACAAGGCCAAAACGCATATCAAAAAAGCTGCAAGCTTTACGTTTTTTCTTTAAATAGAATTACTGATCCTCTCAGCCTGCAGCTAAACATACAGTTAATAAATCACTCATGTATAGATGCAAAGCAATGCTCATGACTTTGGCCTCAGGTTATATTAATGATTCTCAAAAGTTCTCATGAAGACAAACTTAAGTATTCCTTTGGTTAATGGCACACAGATTTAGACTTTAGATACATTTGCCTTAAGTTGAAAGAGATTCACATGTTTTGTGTGTGTTTCAGTCACATTTGATTAAAGCAGGACATTAATATACAGGGGATGGCTGCACGTTAAGATACAGGGAACTGTATTGTACTGTAAAGTGTGCATATCTTAAAAGCATTCTCTGTTATACACGTTAGCCTTGTTAATTAGACTGAAATAAGGCTGTGTTGTCAGTTTAGTCTCTCTGTAACTGATGTGTAAAATACTGAGAAATACCAAAAAGTGTATTAATCCACACTAAAAGGTGGTATTAGATAAATTATTTGCACATAAAAGAGAGGCGCTTTAAAGGAATAAATCCTAATAGCTGTACACAACAGCAAATCTTTACTGTTGTTAATGATTAGCTGTGACTGATTACTGATATGTGATGTGTTCTTTTGTTCAAAAAGACACATGCCATAAAGAAATCCTCCCTGTACCTGCAAGGTATTTTGTAATTTCCTTTCGTCAGTGCCATATCTAGACAATAAATTGCTTGATTTACTCTAATTTAGCTGGCTCGGCTCCACTCTTTACGCTGTATATAGCCTAAGTGACTAACTCGGACAATGGGTTAAGATTACCTTGGCCAGACCATAATAATATTGATGTGTGAAGGCTACATTTACATTGTCCATCAGAGGAGTCATTAATAATATTAATATTTTCAACAATAGCTATCCAGTTGTTCCTACTATGAATAAGGCTGTGGAGTAATCTAAAATGTTTACCTGCTAATAGTATTATACTATGTTTTTTATTTGTTTAGGTATAGGTGCCAATTAATTTTAGTAGATAAAAGAAAATATGTTAACACTGATTATAATGTACTCTTTTTCAGTACCTTACCCAAGAAACACCCATTTTTTTCCATTTTTTTCATTTACCTTTGAAAGGAAAGAAAATATTTGCTGGCATTTGGGATTTAGGTTGCAGCCACTCATAATAGGCATCAGGCATAATAATTTCATACACTTCCAGAGTTGGGTAAAGCACCCAAAAGTTTTACTCAATTAAGAGTAGCATTACTTCAATTTATTTTTAATCTAGTAGAATTAAAAAGTAGCCATCCAAAAACACTCTCAAGAGTAAAAAAGTATTTGGTAAAAAGTGTAATTAATTACTGAGTCCCTGTTTGATTATAACAAATGGTTTAATTTGTACAAAATTATGTTATCAGACAGACAAAAATTTTAAGTTAGGTGCAAACTCTGGACCTTTACAGGATAAAATAAAAAATGAGAAAAACATAAATAACTTCAGTACAAAGTAACAAATTCAGGCAGAAGATATACATTTCCAAATCTTATTTTTTTACAACATAAAGCCTTTGAAACCAATACTAGCAGTGCATAATGTATAAATGTTAGAACAGGGCAACATTCTTCCTATGACAATATCTACTGTATAGTTATATAGAGATTGTTACACTTCTTTGTGGAAGGTTACACAGCATCTCAGATCTTGCAGTTTATGATAGGCTTGAGCCTTGATGCTTCCTGGAATGTTCCTGAGTCCTGATCCTCTCATCACGCGGTGACACTGTGGGTCATATTATTGATACTTAGATGCACAACAACCCCAAACAAACATCACAAATGGACTTTAGACTAAACAAAGCAGGCTAACATAAGCATCTAGATTGGCCCTGACCTCAGGTCTCTCAAAAATTTTGGACAATGTATAAAACCAAGTTTCTGTCAGGAAACCAAATCAATTTAAATCAACTGTTTTAATTATGCCAAAAGAGTGCTGAAAATATCCAGCCAGAGGTTTGTTGATGACAGCAAAAAGGATATGGTTATGGAGGTGCATTCATACTTCTGACAGGACCTTTACTTTCTTTCAATATGGGTTATATTTGTTGAGTCAGCGTGGAAACAACAGGAAATAGTAAAAGTCTTTTAAGGTTTAAATTCTGGGGCCTATCCATGATTTTTAAAATCTAGGCTTGTCCTAACTGATTAAATTTTATAAAAATATACCGCACTCAGGTAAATACTTTTTACAGTTTAAACTTGGAAGATTGCTAAAATACTACAACAGTACATAATCCGAGATACAATGCTTGATCTGGTTTCCATTGCTACTCTGACTGCAACAGATTATTACTTAATCTGTTGCAGTCAGATTAAGTAATAAAAATAGACATCTAATTTAATTGAGACAAATTACAGTTTAGTCCTTTTGTTACCTCAAAATTCACAATTATTTTTAGAAGGGTGTCAGTTATCATGAACTGCTACCTTTTCCAGGTGCCTTTCTGATTCCCTATCTGGTCCTGCTGGTGCTGGAAGGAATGCCTCTCTTACTGATGGAGTTTGCCATTGGCCAACGTCTGAGGAAAGGCAGCGTAGGAGTGTGGAGAGCGATCAGTCCCTATCTTACTGGTGTTGGTAAGAATGATAAACAAAATATTACATTTGAACTACTTGACTTTGTATCACATCTATCACAGTGTATCTTGCAAAGGTATCGGCTCCATGTTGGTGTCCTTTTTGGTTGGGTTGTACTACAACACTCTAATAGCCTGGATCCTGTGGTATCTCCTCAATTCTTTCCAAGAGCCTCTGCCATGGAGTCAGTGTCCACTTAATGAAAATAGGACAGGTATTTAATTTGACATTTTCAGCCAAGACATGCCACATGACCAGTCACATTTCATTGCTGATTATACATCTATTTTTTTTTCTTCTTATTCAGAATTTGTACCAGAATGCCAGCAGAGTTCCACTGTGGATTATTTCTTTTACAGAGAAACTCTAAATATTTCTGCCTCTATAGCAGAATCTGGGGGAATCCAGTGGCCCATGGTGGTTTGTCTGCTCGCAGCGTGGACAATTGTTGCTATCTGCTGCATAAGAGGAATAAGCACTTCAGGCAAGGTGACTTATTTTTTAATATATTAATATTAATACATTATGAATATTAAATTAATATTTAAAATCTGCATTTTTGACAAAGAATAATAATTATGCTGCAGAGGAGTCAAGTTAAAGCAGCAATGCAAAAGTAATGAATTATACAGAAAAAAACTGTTTTTTAGTTTGCTGTTTGTTTTTTTTCTCAGAACACTTTGAAATATGACTAGGAGGGTAAAAAATATAAAAGATAATTGTATTCCAACCACATATATTAATGTTATTGTCTACATATTTTAACACATTTAAATTGATGTAATGATCAAATAAAAGTGACATATTTAAGGTTTTTAACAGGGAAGTCCCAATCAGGATGTTTTCTTCTTGATACAAATCCAGAACTCTCCTTTTGTACAAGTGTTACTGAGGCGTAGTTTTACAAAACCTGAATTCTGCAACAGTTCCCCCTGGTGTAGCTGAGGCCTTAATTGAACACATAGCTGCTACGTTCACTTATACCTTGGACCACTTATCCCACTTTTTTCTCATCATGACCTTAGGCCATTTACATCACAGCAATCCTGCCTTACATCGTGTTGGCAATCTTTCTGATCCGAGGAGCAACTCTGAAAGGTGCCGTGAGCGGAATAAAATTCCTCTTCACACCAGATGTGCGTTTCACAAACTTTTGTTTAACAAAGCAAAAATTGTTTATTGTGACATTATAATTTAAAGCAACATCTCTCTGTACCATGTGTCACTGTTTTAAAGGTGGAGGAGTTGATTAAACCAACAACGTGGCTGGATGCAGGAGCTCAGGTGTTTTATGCCTTTGGTTTGGCATGGGGAGGCCTCATCTCCTTCTCAAGCTACAACCCTGTTCAGTAAGAGTTGGACATTCTGGACAGTAAGAAATTTACATTAAGACTGTGTTGTTCCTGAGTCTTTTCCTTTTTTTTGTACATTTCTTTTCACACAGCAACAACTGTGTGCAAGATGCTGTGATCCTGTCTGTTGTAACTGGACTCACTTCAGTCTACGCTGCCCTGGTGACCTACTCCATCATTGGCTTCAGAGCCACTGAGAAATACGATACCTGTATCAGTGAGTGAGTACAGGAAATTATGTTGCTATTGGTGTATAAAATGGGAGAAGACAACAAATTCTTTAAACACAACAAAGTTGTGTGAAATATTATGAAACTGTCTAATTTTTTATTTTTAGAAACATTGTGAGATTGTTGAATACGTTCGATCTTCCTGAGGACAACATCACGCCAAGCAGCTATGATGCAGCTTTTAATCACCTGAACAGCTCCTATCCTGATGTCATTCCTGGACTGCACCTCCAAACCTGTGACTTGCAGAAACTCCTCAGTGAGGTGAACTCTTTGATAAACCTTAGAGATGCACCCAGGTATCACCTAGTGAGGGGAATCAGATGATTTTTAATATGGTCGGGTGACCGGCAAGTCGAATCTTCGAAAAATCTGACCTTTTAGTGAATGTACCATGCTTACATGTTTAACAGCCTGTGCTCACAGCAACCCACCACTGTGTGGAAGATGTTACTGAGGGACGTAGACTTCAAGATAGCTTTTTCAAAAGTTCAGCAAGGTGTTTAAAAGCAGCATAGGAGGAGGCACAAAAGGTGGGAAGCGTTTTGAAAGGAAACTGGATTTTCTCATTTAAGCTGGATGGTGCTGGTAATTTCGTTCCTTTGCCATTTAATACCTTTGTAGTTTTGTAAGTTTCATACACTACGTTTTGGATACAAGGAGCTGTCTGCTGTCCCTCCCTTCAGTGGTGGTTCTAGACCAATTTTACTGGGGGGGTTAGCCTGGTGCCAAGGGTGTTATCAGAGGGACACATTCAACACTGACAAAGGAGAGTGAGAAGTGTTTAAGCAATTAAAAGAAATTGGTCAAAATATTTATACAATATTACATTGTCCTAGTAAAAGTATTACAGTTGCAGTTAGATTTATTTAATGTTTTTTATAATGTCCAAAAAAACTGGTAAAGCAAACAAAATAAAACATCCTCATTGGCTGCAACAACAATGCAGTGTTCAAGCCTTCAACAAATTTAGTTCAACATAGAGTATTAAAAGACTGTTATTTATTTCAGTAGCAATACCGACAATGAAAAGAAAATAAATGAATTAATGTATCCACTATAGCCTTTTTAGGTTAGTCTAGATGGTATCTGTATCCCAGTCTTCTTTCCTATGTAGGATTTCAAATTGCACCAACTGTATTTTGCAGTTTTGGTGATTTCTAGCAAACCGATCAACAAATGAGTCATAATTTAAAGCATTTAGTCTGTATTTTCCTGTCTAAAATCCTGCTAAATTGATGCAGTTCATGCCCCAAATCATCAATATTCATCATCAATGAGTACACAACTGCTTCTTTATAAATGCATCCTTTTTAGGGTGTAGAGCCTGGATGCTATTCATTATGTCAGTGTCCTGGAAAATCACCTGTTAATCTCACTGAGCATCAGGTCAATGATGGGTAGAAAAAGGTGGTGCGAAATCCATCTTCATCTCGTTCTGACTCTCTCTGACCAACAGTAGTCATAACCCTGTTCTGCCTGAGTTTAGAGCTTAGCATTTTTGTCATTTTGCAGCTGGCTGTGTTGCATCACATTGCCCAGAAATGTTTAACACCTCATGCCAAACATTATCAAAAAACATCTCCTGCCTGAAGTCATTTAATGTCCGATGTCGATGTCGAAAATCCATCAGATTGTAAAAAACTATAAATGTTCTCTGCTCTAATGTGGGCCTGTTTGTTCAGGGAGTGGAAGGAACAGGTCTGGCCTTCATCGTTTTCACAGAGGCCATCACCAAGATGCCTGGCTCCCCGATCTGGTCGGTCCTTTTTTTCATCATGCTTCTCTGCCTGGGACTCTCCACTCTGTTTGGCAACATTGAGGGAGTTGTGGTCCCCTTGAAAGACTTACAATTATTTCCTAAAAAATGGCCCCATGAAGCACTGACTGGTAAAGGGACTCTTTCCAGAAACACTTGCAGCATTGATCTTTGAATCAGGCTTTAACACAATCTCCTCGGGTTTTCTGTATGCCTGTTTCAGGGCTGACATGTGTTGTTTCCTTCATCATCTGCCTGCTATTCACGCAGCATTCAGGACTTTACTGGGTCTCTTTCTTTGATAATTTTGCTGGATCAGTTCCTCTACTAACCATTGGATTGTTTGAGATGATAGCTGTTGTCTACATCTATGGCATAGACAGGTGAGTAATCCTTTCCAAACCATTCAGTTGAGACATTACCTTTTAAATGATTCCAAGTATGCCAGTTGTTCTGTAACAAGATTGTTTTACACTCTCTTTTAAAACAGGTTCAACAAGGACATAGAGTTCATGGTTGGACACAAGCCATCAATCTTCTGGCAGGTTACCTGGAGAGTCGTCAGTCCTCTGATTGTCTTGGTCATCCTAGTTTTCTATCTGGTGACTCAAGTACAACAGAAGCTCACCTATTTAGTCTGGGACCCCAACTCTGTAAGATATGAACCTTTGTGACCAGCTTATATGTCATCAAACCCTCATTAAGTTCAGAACCAGAGCACAGATTCTTAAATGAAGGGGCTAGGTTGGGTTATTTTGAAGTTAGGTTATGTGAAGTGGTTTTTAGCAGTCAGTCTTTTACGAGCGATGAGCTACTTGGAAGACTGAGTTCAAGAGTAAATTTACTCAATCTACCTCCAGTACTGGTATTTTGTACAGGACGGAAACAAATGCAAGGGACAATTGTTTCTCGTACTCGTACTCGTCGTCTTGCGCTTTATCCGGGACCGGGTCAACGGGGGCAGCAGACTCAGCAGAGACACCCAGAGGTCCCTCTCCCCAGACACCTCCTCCAGCTCCTCCGGGGGGAGCCCAAGGCGTTCCCAGGCCAGCCGAGACACAGTCCCTCCAGCGTGTCCTGGGCCGTCCCCTGGGCCTCCTCCTGGTGGGACGTGCCTGGAACACCTCCCGAGGAAGGCGTCCAGGAGGCATCCAGTATAGATGCCCGAGCCACCTCAACTGGCTCCTCTCGATGTGGAGGAGCAGCGGCTCTACTCCGAGCCCCTCCCGAATGGCCGAGCTCCTCACCCTATCTCTAAGGGAGTGCCCGGCCACCCTACGGAGGAAGCTCATTTCAGCCGCTTGTATCCGGGATCTCGTTCTGTCAGTCATGACCCAAAGTTCATGGCCATAGGTGAGGGTAGGAACGTAGACCGACCGGTAAATCGAGAGCTTCGCTTTTCGGCTCAGCTCTCTCTTCACCACAACGGACCGGCACAGAGCCCTCATTACTGCGGCAGCCGCACCGATCCGTCTGTCGATCTCCCGCTCCATTCTTCCCTCACTCGTGAACAAGACCCCGAGATACTTGAACTCCTCCACTTGAGACAGGAATTCCCCTCCAACCTGAAGAGGACAAGCCACCCTTTTCCGGTCGAGAACCATGGCCTCTGACTTGGAGGAGCTGATCTTCATCCCAGCCGCTTCACACTCGGCTGCAAACCGCCCCAGTGCACGCTGTAGGTCTTGGCTAGAGGGGGCCAGCAGGACCACATCATCTGCAAAAAGAAGAGACGAAATCCACTGGTCCCCAAACCAGACCCCCTCCGGCCCTTGGCTGCGTCTAGAAATCCTGTCCATAAAAGTTATGAACAGGACCGGTGATAAAGGGCAGCCCTGCCGGAGTCCAACATGCACCGGGAACAGGTCCGACTTAGTGCAGGCAATGCGGACCAAACTCCTGCTCCGCTCGTACAGGGACGGATGGCCCCTAATAAAGGGCCCCCGATTCCATACTCCTGGAGCACCCCCCACAAGGCATTACGAGGGACACAGTCGAATGCTTTCTCCAGGTCCACAAAACACATGTGAACCGGTTGGGCAAACTCCCATGACATCTCGAGCACCCTGTAGAGGGTATAGAGGGTATAGAGCTGGTCCAGTGTTCCACGTTGTTTCTATCTTTTATAAAAATACTTACATGTACAGACATCTAATAAGAATTACAAAGAATATTTTTTTTTTTTAAATACTTTGTTTCACCGCCCTAGTGGTCTTTATTTTTCTTTTCTTTTTATGAAAGTAGGCAGACAGGAAATGGGGTGGAGAGAAGGGGAAGACATGCGGCAAACGTCACCAGGGCGGGATTCAAGCTCGGGACATGGGTCGCATGCTCTACCACTGTGGCCCATCTAACTGTTTTGAGGGATCTTTAATCAGGGGTGTCCAAAGTGCGGCTTGTGGGCCATTCGCAGCCCTCAGTATGGTTTTGTGTGGCTTGTGAGGTCAATTCAAGCCAATGGAGACTGTTTTTTTTTTTGATTTTTTAGGGTGAGATTTTCATTGACAGATTAAAATCTTCTTAATATGGAAATATATTAGATAAAACACAACGCATATTTTTTTTTAATAATTATGTTCTTGCTCTTAATTTTATTACAAATAAGATAAAAAAAACATCCAATGACTTTTACTAATTGGCAGGCTTGGCCCACACATTTATTCAAAACACAGCAAGCCTTTTTGATTTTCCTGCTCTTGTTATTGAAACATTGTTGTTACTAACAATAAACGTAATATTTTTTCTAGATTCAGAAAATGAAAAACAATCCACAACAATTTAAGAAATTGTATAATTTTTTTTTATTGGGCAAACATAGGAAACACTTTTTATGTATAAAAATCTGACTACTTTGATTGCTTCATGAGTTTATTGGTGGGCAGGTGAAAATATTTCAGTGTTAAATTAGTTTTGCAATTTAAACAACAAAAGAGTCTCATTTGCCTATTCTGGCTTGCATTGCAAACAGTTTGGACACCACTGGTGTCTTTATGCAGGTGTCATTCTATAGTGGTTATAACTTTCAGGTTGAATTCTAATCATATCCTTTTTTACTGAGTACCCAGAATGCTGCCATATGAAATAATGAAAATGGGGGAGGTTTCTTCTGTACTTTTGTAGCAAGTATTGTTGGTCAGTCCTGCAAGCAGTCTTTATTAGTCAATATATTTAACATTACATGGCAACTCAAGAACTAGTTCTTTTCTAATGATAAAATAAGAGTCTCAACATAGATACAAGGAGTCAGGACCAGTCAAAGTCATACGCCGACACCAACTTTTTAGCACTTTGACATTTAGTGCCCTTTTAACTGATTACGCTTCTTCCTTTACGTAAATAGTAATCATCTGTAGCTATCAATACTTCACCTATGTATGAAAAAATCCTCTGATCATAGACTATTGTGGTTACAGGAGGAGTTTCCGGCTCTGGCATCAGTGGAATACCCCACATGGATCAAAGCAGCAATCTTTCTTGTGGCAGGAGTTCCCAGCCTGGCTGTGCCTCTGTATGCACTATGCAAACTGATCTATGTTTCATGCAGAAAAAAAATATTTTCAGTTTCAAATTAAGTGGTAATTTCAAAAGTTATGCATTTTACCTCCCACCCTTCAAAATACATTCTTTACTTAAATGTGATCATAATCCTTCAAGAAAAATTGTGTTCATGTATTTGTGTAAGGTACTCATATACAGTATGCTGTTATTTCAATTTTGAGTTGATTCGTGTTTTGATGATGAAATAAATTATGCTGATTTTATTGCTGTTTGATTTATTGTGTTACCCCAACTGTAAAAAAATACATTAAAATGAAACCTCTTTAAAAGAAATGTAAACATCAACTTGGTGTATTGTAGACCTGAATACATCCCTAATACTCTATAAATAATAATTCTAACCAACCAGAAGAGGTAGTGCATAAAATAAGCCAAAAGATGGTGCCCTCATGTTGACTGAACATTAATAGTCAGGCCAGGCTCAGATTTGCCCCTGGCCATTCAACCAAAAAGTGACAAGTAAGGAAGTTTTTTGCATTTCCCGATCTTTTAAAAACATTCCTAGCATTATGCATTAACAATGAGATATATTTTAAGAATTAAAGATTAAAATGTTTAATAAACCCAGATAAAATCCCATTAGGTATTTTGTGTTTCTGGCTGATCCTGTGTAGAGAAACAGAAACCTCTAATTGGTTCTTTTTTTAAGTATGTGTTAAATGCTTTGGATATAATGCCACTAAAGATGACTTGAGAAATTACTCTCAGGAGTCATTTTTATCCTGGAGATTTAGAGATGTTCAGGTTCAGAATGATGTGCCGTGTTAGTTTCCTACCACACATCGCGTTAGGGTAAAAGGTTAAATTTTGTTCTCATCTGACCAGAGCTCAATATTCCATATGTTTGCTCCATTATCTAGATGGGTTATTAGATTTATGACTTTCTTTCAATTATGACTTTATTCTGCTCTTTCCAATTAAGGTCAGGCTTGTGAATTGCTCGGTTTAAGAGTTGTAAAATGAGCTGTGGAGTTTTAGATTTTTGTTATTATTTATGATATTTTGGAACCCATATCTATTATTCCTTCAACATCATAATTCAGTCTTTTAAATATAGTCAAACTAAAATATATTAAAGCTTGTGGTTATTACATGCCAAAATGTGGAAAAGACCAAAGGGTATGAATACACTTTTACTTAAAAATGTTCTGCTGTAACTAGTCTTCTTTTTAACTACTATAAGGACTCAGTAGTAACCTTATCTATGTTTAATGTTTGATTCTATCGATCATATGATAGCGTGTGAACCTGTTAATCTGTGAGCTGAAAACTGTAAAAGATTGTAAACCTGTGTTGGCCCCAGACAAAACCCTCACTCTGACTTTGTTTGCCTTCAGGGGAGCTACCGTGAGGCTGGTAATTCCCCACCCGAGGCTGGATCAGCGGAACCGCAACCAGCAGGACCTGGAGAGGATGGAGAAGGAGGAGGTCAGTGACAGGCCCAAGTGGGACAAAGCCCAGTACATCCTGTCCTGCATGGACTTCTGCATTGGAATTGGCAGCGTTTGGTGATTCCACTGTTTGTGTCAAAGTCATGGAGGACGTAAGCTTGGGCAGTCATCAATGAGTAAAATGCATGGGAAATTTAGCAAAATATGCAATGCAGCTCAAGATGCATGGTTGCAACGCTAGTCTTACGAGAGCTTTGCAAGAGAGTATTCATAGATTTCCCTTTAGTGATAAACTTCATTGGATGGTAGCTGTCTATTTTTCAAGCACATCAGTATAATTATTCTAAGAAATATTAGGATGATCAAAACAATGCAAGCATACTAATGTCTTGTCTTCAATCTGTTTTTGGTATGTGTGTTTTTAGATTAAAAACTAACTACAGTAATTGCCCCAGTATAACTAGGGATAAATATTATTTAAGAGCCACAACTTTGTGTGGAGATATTAATTAAAACAAACTAAAAATACAACTTGCTTTAAATGTTTTGGAAACATATTAGACTTATTAGAAAACTAGATGAGTGCACTTTGCCTTACAAGCAAAAAGAAAATTATTTGTATTCATGTTTTTTTTTTTCTTAATTCAGTACTTAAGAAAATCACACTTCAGTATAATCGAGCATAGTTGTTCTTTAAATACAGACACCGACTAAATCTTTCACACATTATCTGGCAATTACAAAAAAAAAGAGCCACAGTTGTAATTGACTATGCAAAGATGATTATATGAGATTATAATTAAGAGTTATATAAAAGTTTAATCCGGACTTGGGACATCCTAGGGATGTGATCCTTTATATGTTTTATAATTATCAGTTTTGGGGTGAGATGAACTGTAGTTTCTGGATGGAACTGACCGGGACCTTTCACAGGCTAACAGGTTCACTAAAATAGATGCACTCTTGACAGATGTCATTGCCATTCTCTGAGCATAGTCTAAGAAAGTGGATCAATTCTAGCTGCCAATGTCTGTATATACAATTAAACATCTGATGAACAAATGAAGTTAAAAAATAAAAATGGAAATCTGATAGCACTTTACTTCTTACATGACTGCTCATTTAGTCATTTTCCCATCATTTTATTGCGATTTTAATGTGTGTTAAAGCAACAATGCCAACATAATGTTACAATTACAGCAATTGCACTTCAGGGATTCAGTTGCAGCTAAATCTTTTCCCTGGTAAAGATGTGCAAAGCCTCTTAAGATAAAATCATCTTTAAATTAACTACATTTATCTGTGGGGAAATATTCCATGTTTAGAAGTAATTACTAAATTACTGAATAACGATCCTGTAAACAGACTCTATCTTTCTCCCAGATATATAAATGTGACTAACATGACCCAAATATCTATCCTATTAGCCATTTATCCAGCCTTCATCCAGCCTAAATGACAGGTCAGCAGACTTTATTTTTCCAAATTCTGAAATGTTCCAGCTGTCTTGTTGATTTCCTCCCTGATCCTGCTGGTGCTGCAAGGAATGTCACACTTATTGATTGAGGTTGCCATTGGCCAACATCTGAGGAAAGGCAGCATGGGAGTTTGGAAGGCTATCAGCCCATATCTGGCCGGTGTTGGTGAATAAGGAAATGAAAACACAAATGGCTTCCTGTTAGTGAGAAAATCAGATCAATATCAACATGCACTTTGTATTACAAATCGAGATCATTCTACATTGCATGTCTTTGAATTGCAGGTAAATGAGTTGATTAAACCAAAAACTTGAGACGCATTTATCGTGTTATAAACCAATCAGTGTTTTCTAGACTTACTTTGTCGTAAATAATCTTGAAGCTTAGTGTTCTGTTTTATGGGGAGAAATTTGTCCCAAAATTACTGCCAGCAATGAACGTGTTTTGGAACAAATGTCTCTCAATACCAAGCCCCTTTTCCATTGCCTGGTAATTTCACTTTCCCGGGGCTTTACTTTCACAGGTAAATGGTCCTACTCTGGAGATTGTCTTTTCAGCTTTCCCTGGGATTTGTTAAAGGGGCGAGGTTGTGTGTATCGAAGCTTGGCACCAGCAGCTTCGGGAAATGGCATAGGCTACTATACAAATTATTAATTTTTATACCATTAGTTTGTCACAAAAAGTAGTTTTAAGGTGTTTTTAGGTGAGAAAGTAGACCTCAAAACTTGATCTGTGCAGTCAGTTCATCCAGAATCTACATTTTAATGTTTTTTCTGAGTTTTCGGTGCAGCGGAGCTCCGCTAACAGGCTGGTCTGGCTGCTAAGGTAAGCTAAGCTAACCGAGCGGTGGGACTGAGATTTCCCCACTAAACGCTGCCTGATCTCGGCTCTTGGATTTCCTGCTACCTGTTATCTGTTTGTGGCGGCTGATAGTGAATATATGATCAGAGCACTTTAAATTTTATGTGTATAAAAAAATACACATTTCCATTTTCATGTACAGTGAAAAAAATAAGTATTTGAACACCCTGCAACTTTGCAATTTCTCCCACTTAGAAATCATGGAGGGGTCTGAAATTTTATCTTAGGTCCATGTCCACTGTGAGAGACATAATCTAAAAAACAAAAAAATCCAGAAATCACAATATATGATTTTTTAATAATCTATTTGTGTGTTACTGCTGGAAATAAGTATTTGAACACCTGTGAAAAATCAATGTTAATATTTGGTACAGTAGCCTTTGTTTGCAATTACAGAGGTCAAACGTTTCCTGTAGTTTTTCACCAGATTTGCACAAACTGCAGCAGGGATTTTGGTCCATTCCTCCACACAGATCTTCTCCAGATCAACCAGGTTTCTGGGCTGTCGCTGAGAAACATGGGGCTTGAGCTCCCTCCAAAGATTTTCTATAGGGTTTAGGTCTGGAGACTGGCTAGGGCACTCCAGAACCTTGATGTGCTTCTTACGGAGCCACTCCTTGGTTATCCTGGCTGTGTGCTTTGGGTCATTGTCATGTTGGAAGACCCAGCCACGACGCATCTTCAATGCTCTAACTGAGGGAAGGAGGTTGTTTCCCAAAATCTCGTAATACATGGCCCCGGTCATCCTCTCCTTAATACAGTGCAGTCGTCCTGTCCCATGTGCAGAAAAACACCCCTAAAGCATGATGCTTCCACCCCCGTGCTTCACAGTAGGGATGGTGTTTTTGGGAAGGTACTCATCATTCTTTGTCCCCAAACACGGCGAGTGGAATTAAGACCGAAAGGTTCTATTTTGGTCTCATCTGACCACAGAACTTTCTCCCATGACTCCTCTGGATCATCCAAATGGTCATGGACAAACTTAAGATGGGCCTGGATGTGTGCTGATTTAAGCAGGAGGTCCTTCCGTGCCATGCATGACTTTAAACTATGACGTCTTAGTGTATTACCCACAGTAACCTTGGAAACAGTGGTGCCAGCTCTCTTCAGGTCATTGACCAGCTCCTCCCGTGTAGTTCTGGGCTGATTCCTCACCTTTCTTAGGATCAATGATACGCCACGAGGTGAGATCTGGCATGAAGCCCCAGTCCGAGGGAGACTGACAGTCACGTTTATTTTTTTTTAAATTTCTAATAATTGCTCCAGCAGTTGATCTTTTTTCACCAAGCTGCTTGGCAATTGCTCCGTAGCCCTTTCCAGCCTTGTGGAGGTCTACAATTTTTTCTCTGGTGTCTTTGGACAGCTCTTTGGTCTTAACCATGTTAGTAGTTAGAGTCTTACTGCTCTTACTTGCTGCTCATCATCTATTGTTTATCAGTTGACACACAAAAAACTTATTTATTAACTTCTAAACAGAGTAAAGTGGTAATGCCATCTGCTCGACTGAAGGTGTATTGCAGTACGAGATTCCATGGTATTCCTAATACTCGGGTAAAACAAATCATGGAGCTTTAAACCCTGGGGCTTTCGGTGGAAAAGAGGCTATTAATATGTTTTATTAGGAATTTTATGTGATCCACAAATTTGACCTTTAATGAGTAGCAAGAAGAAAGCCATAAGATGTCCTGTTTGCTGGAAACCCAGTAGGAACACATGAAACATGTCACAGAAAGATCTCCCTGAATGAACCATGCATATGAGGAGAATGGCAATGTGGCATCATGTTATTTGGGTGCTTTTCTTCAATAGGGACAACTTGGCCAAATGGATTGATCTAATTACAGGGAAAATCCTGAAAGAAAACCTGTTAGAGTTGGCTTAACACTTGAGACTGGGGCAAAGGTTCACCTTTCAGTAGAACAACAGCCATCAACATACAGCCAGAGCTTCCAGGGAATGGTTTATATCATATCTCTTTCATATGTTTGAACGCCCCAGTCAAAGTCAAAACCCATGTTTAACTGAGAATCTGTGGGAAGATTTGTAAACTGATCTTGACAGATGTGTTCCACTGAATCTATCTGAGCTGAGATGTATTTTGCTCTAGGTGTGAAAAGTTGGTAAAGACATACCCCAAAAGACTTGTGCCCAAAAGACTGATGCCAACCACATCTAACTAAAATATAGTATATAACACAAAAGTGGACAAGGCGGTTCTAACTTCTACAAACTCACAAAAAATTTGTGCTGCAGCTGCAGACAGGGTGATCTGAAGGTTTTCATATTTTGGCAAATACGATGTCTCACCCAACTCTGATGCAGTTCATGGCTTGGAAAAAAAGCAAACCTTGTGGCTATAACTGGGTCTTCAAATTAGCTGATAGCTATAATGCTTCTGTACAGGGTAACTGTTACTTTAACACTAGTAATGTCATGATTGCCAATTCCTTTTTTAATACTAATTGCTGACATGTTTTCTGTTTGCACAACCCTCGGGGCTTTACTAGGAAACTCTCTTTGACAAGTTTGCAGGAATTTCCTCTATTGGACTATTTGAGCTGATCGCTGTCATTTACATCTACGGCATCAAGTTAGGTCAAGATGTTTTAGTTTTTGCTTTTGTCTATTCAGTGTTTCTTTTTCCTTAAACTAGGACATTGGATTATTCTGAATAATACAGATGATCAACTTCCCTCACTTCATTAAGTTGCAAACTTTTTTTTCCGGTAGGTTCAAAGAAGACATTAAGTTCATGATCGGACACAAACTTGGAGGAGTTTCCAGTTCAGGCATCGGTACCATACTCTCCATGGACCTACACTGTCGTCCTTCTGTTGATAGGGGGTCACTAGCCTGGCCATGTCTGTGTCACCTGGTCTTTGATCGGTCCAAGCAGAGAAGAAAAAATAGCAATCAAGCCAAATTTTGGAAAAAGATCCCAACACCATGCATGAAGCAATCGTTTTATGAGTTTAATTTCATCTTCGGCAATATATATATTGTCATGGATATAGTTCTCAGGAACAATTAAGTTATTAAGTTACATTTCTGTTTTCTAAAATCAAACTATCTGCCTCTCCAAAACGCTTTCATCCATATTTTATACCTCAAGACATGTTTTCCTATTAAAACATGCAGAAGATGTAGAGCAGTACAGAGTGGGCATGAACAACAAAGACTCAACAATAAAGTACAAAGAAAAGATTGGAATTTGGAATTTGACAGCGTATTAAAAATGCTTTAAAGCTTATGTTCAGCTCTGATTGCTCCTATGTACTGGCAGCTGTTTGGTGTTAATCTAATGATTTCCGTCAAATGTTGCAAACACAAGCACCTCACGAAACGTTGTGTTTTGTACTTTTTGTACTTGACCTTTGTGTGAGCAAAACTCCCTTCTCCTCATCCTCCCTGTAAAGTGAAAAGTGCTGCTCATGAGCAACTTGATTAAAAGAAGGAAGCTCAAAACTGATCTTGATCAATGTACATACAATAAAAGACTCATACAGAATTACAGATATTTTTTACGACAAAGTGATAAACAAATATTTCAATACATAAATATATTATTTATAAATCAATAGCACCCTTGAGGGGTTTTTCACCTTGTTTTCCATCCTCCTCGTATGTGGTGTCAAGATAAGCTCGGATCTTTTTCCAGTCTTGCACGTTACAGTGGAGGTGCTCTAAACTTCTTAATTGTTTCTCGGACTGTTGAGATGAGAGAGTTTATGTCATGATCCCTTGAGTTGTATTTGTTGCTTTCTGTGTTTTTATACCAGTCCCGTTCTGTTAGTGATTCCCAGTGTTTTTCCTGCTCAGTTATTTATTTCATGTTTCCTAGGGGTGTTTACATTTTAGTCATCTTCCCTAAGCTCCCCATAGTCTTCTTTCCCACACAGCTGTTACTCATTGAGTTAGTTCGACTCCCCAGTTCCACACTCTGGTAATTATTACTCCTGAGTATTTCATCATCAACTTTGGTTTCTGCTGTTTCCTACGTTTCTGCTTCTCCTTGTGTTTATACTACTATTTGTAAGTTCTTGTTTCCTGTTTTTTGGTAATACATCCTATGATAAATCTTGTGATACTCCCTGCCTCCTGCTGGGTCCTTCCGTTTCATTAAATATGACAATTTAGGGGAGTAGTTATTTTCCCGAAGCCATTGTCTGACTTGTGGAGATTAACACACATCTGCCTAAGTTGAATGGCATGTTCTCATCATTCCCATTTGGAAATGTGGCTAAACGAGATGAGCCTCTATGCTATGTCTTGTTTAAACCCAAAGGAAACAAGAAGTTTTGGATTACTTTCTAGAAGTCCCTAGACACTGTGACAAATTTTGACAAATTTAAAGGTATAAGTAAAATACATGCTTTCCGCCGGTGGGCCCGCTGGATAAAACTCCGCAATTTTTTTTTTCTTAAATATATATCGCAAGAGGAGGCTTTAATCTTCACAAAACAATTCCCCAAATGAGTTTTGCACAAATACACTTTAGTTTTACAGCAACTTAAACACAGGCGATGACATTTTAAGGTCCCTCAGACATTGCCGACTCTGTAAACAAAATGGTACAAAAGGCACATTTCTCTATGCAGCACCCCCACGCCTCATATCAAAAACCAGAGACACTCACCTTTCTAACAAGGCATAACTTGTCTTTTTAGCACCTTCTCTGGTGTCCACTGGCTGCTAGCTTGTGCGCTACTCCGATAGCTTCCAGTTATGTTTGAAACTGTACATTTTGATGATACACAAGGTAAATGTCATAACCAAAGGCTATGTCATATGCAGAAGGACTCCTACAATGGAAATCAGCACTTTTATTTGACCAGATTCCCTTTTATTTCCTTTTTATGAAGTGATAAACACATTGGGAAAGTTTTGGCACCCTTTGCCTAACTGCCATTTCCGCCTGGCACGTTGCCCTCTTAAAGTTTTGTGGAACATATATGCTTCAACTTCTTCAGTCCAATTTTGCTTCGGTTACAGTGAAGATATGGATGAATGCAACCTGGGGGTTCACTTAGGAATTCCAAAGGATTTCCACAGTGTTTTGCAATGTTAATTTAGAAAAAACTTTTGGCGAGGCTCAAAAATGTTTATTTTTTCTTTGTTTAATCACAATTAAATCAGACACAGTAACAGTTACAATAGTGGTTCCACTGGAAAAAAATTCTTTTATGTCTTACCTTTACACAGGTACCAAAAGTTTGCATGTAGGCTTTACAACTGTGGAGCTATACTTGATTTATTTAAGGTATGTAATTTCAGGTGGAAATTGCTCTAAAACCCCTTAGGGCTTAACAGGTTAATTTCATAGGGATTGTAATCAATTTGATTTTGTAGAATAAAAGGACAATTATTCATTGATGTTGGATTATTTTTCCTCCTAGTAAATAAAAATACTCAAACTGAAGGGTGGATTTTTCTAAAGTTTTATGGTGAGAATGTGCAACTACATTTATTTCAAGACTAACAAATGTACCTATTGTCCAGTATTGCAAGTTCACACTAAAGCTAGCAATTCATGATGAGGTTATTCTGAAAACTTTACTTAAAGTAATGACAACCTCATGGTCCTAATGTAGCATATTTACACAGACCTTTAGCAGAGTGTATGAAATCAAAAGAGGATTTCCAGTACCATATTAGCCCCGTTAGCTGTGGGGTTCTGTGTTAGGTCTTCACCTTTCTTTTCACTGTCAAAAGACATAATACATTTTTTTTATAGGCGTCTTCACAGACTTTTTAGTGGCTTTTTTCCATTAGTACATGGTCGGTTTGACTCGACTTGGATCTCTCAAGTTGTAACTCACCTTACATTAGGATCACACATAAAAAATATTCAAATATATGAATATATAAAAATATGTAAAAAAAAATTAATTAAATTAAAAATACTATAGAACCCCTACATAAAACAAGGCACGTGACTTTTTAATAAACAATTCATCTTACCTTCTTTTGTTCTTTACTTCCTCTAATGTATTTAAAAAGTCACCTTTCAGAGATAAACCTGCGATTACTTTGGATAATGCCAATAACGATGTCTTAGCAAAACGTTTTTGCAAAGCTTTTTGCAGGCAAACATGCAAAGAGAGAAGGAAATATATTTAGGCTAAAAATGTAAAATAATAGAGTATGAATCCAAAAGAACCTTTGAAGAATCTTCACAAAGCATTACACACTGTTGTCAAACCTCAGTTTGTGGTTCTTTGAAAGCAAAGTATTAAAAAAACACAGCCATGGTTAAACATTTTCACATTGTGTGGTATTACATTTTAAGGCAATGTGGACCAAAGACTAACTCATTCAGATGAAACGCCATGACAACCGGGAAATGAAAAATTACAAGCAATTTGTACAATTTTATATTAAACATATTGCTGCCAGTCTTAAATGTATTTCATTCAAGCAAGAATAAGTAAAATATCATCTGACCACTTTCCCTAAATGTAAAAGTAACTGTGTTCTTGGCTATTGATGTCGTTCAGATTTTGGTTAGAAAAACAGTAGATGCTGTTCCATTTGATTAAAAGACAGAATGGATGATATTGCTCGCCTACCAGGCTTGAATAGCCTTGGGGAGCATCACAAGCACTGTAGTTGCCTAATGATGCAAAAGAGGATATTTGATTTAAGCTTTTGATTCGATGCTTAATAAAAGGCTGTTTCTCTGTTTGTTTGTCTGCTTCTCGCCTAATAAACACTAGAAATAGGCAACCCCCCATCAGCAAGGATAAGCCAATATTTCATCAGCTTTTGTCCCAAATCAAAATTTGTTGCACTGGTTGCAGGTAATAATTGAAGGTAGACTACAATCGATCACTCTGCCTTTTTATGCAACACATAATGCATTTAACACAGCAAAGGCCCAACAGGAAAAGGAAAGAAAGAAAAAACCCCAAAATGTTTCTTCTATGTTCTGCTTTTTACTTTGCATTTCCCTGTGAGGTATGTACATGGACACAGCTTGGTTGGGAAGTTGCTGTCACGATGCCTCTGTGTGATCGGTTTCCAGTAGGTGAGTGCCACACACAGCATCACCAGGTTATCCATTAATTCCAAGTTGGGGACACTCCCATTTTAAACAAGGAGGGAGGTTTCACTACTAAATCCCTCCTGCCAAGTGCTCTCACTCCCTGTTTGCAACCTTTTTTCTCCATAAAAGAAATCCAATAAAATCTGTTGCTCCTGACTAAAAAGCAGCAGCCTCATGAGGAGAATCAGATAGAGGACGGGAGAGGAGCGCCGAGCATCACTCTGATAAGACCACTCCGGGCTGAGCGCAGGAGAATTCTGGACCATACAAAAACTGCCTGAATGACAAATAGGACCTACGTTAAAACAACAACTGTGACTGTATTGAGCCTTTTTTAATCATCCAAGGATGGGGGAATCAAAGGATTCTGTTGCAGAGGAGAGACCCAAATGGGACAACAAGGTCCAGTACCTGCTGACATGCATTGGCTTTGCAGTTGGAATTGGAAATGTTTGGCGGTTTCCCTATCTCTGCCAGATCTATGGAGGGGGTGAGGATGCTAACCTTTAATTCTTTATATTTGACTTCTTCTCAGTGAACTTTACTTGCTCTTATGGTTGACTGGATCTCTAACATCAGGGAGGTGTTCTGCTCAAAGCATCCAACGTCTGTGTTTACTTCCTCAGAGTTCCCAGGGAGGTATGTTAAGGCAGAAAACCAGGGTCCTAAAGAACAGGTTATGTAAACAGACATTTCCAGAAAGGGTGTACAGGCTCTATCAACCTTACATATTGACTTAGAGATTCAGATTCCTACACGAAGGATTTGACACCATTTTGGGTCTTTGTGTAACAGCTTTAAAATGATAAGCTGGTCACGTAGGCCTTAAGTTATTTTTGGGTTCTTGGTTACAAATGCAGGAAAAAAATATGAATTTGTCCAAGGATCTTCATCTCTTAAAGGTCTTTTTTTGTTGCAGACTTCATACCTGACCAAGGTGCAAAACAAAACTTATATTCCCAATGCTGCTAAAAATTGTAAAACATATCAATACTTAATTTATAACTTACTATATGGCAAAAAAGCCACTTTACCTTGAGGTCTCTTTTTCCATGGTATTATCAGGTGCATTCCTCATCCCTTACCTGATTGCTCTGGTGTTTGAGGGCCTCCCCCTGCTCTACCTGGAGCTGGCAATAGGACAGAGGCTCCGCAAGAGCAGCATCGGAGTTTGGAGCTCCATCTCACCTATGCTGGGTGGAGTTGGTAGGTGAAAGTAAAAAATCTACTACTCTTGGATACATCCTTGTTTAACATTAGGTCCTAACTTTGCAGGTTTCATTAAGTTCAATTTAAGACTTTTCAAGACCATTATAATTGAAAGTCCTTTGTGAAGTACACAAATAGCTTAACCCAATAACGTACTTATTTAACAGCTTACATTTAACTTCTTCAATAACTAAAACAAGTTAAATATAACTCTAACCATCTAAGATGGTGTTTTTTAGCTTTCGCATGGGTTCTGTTTCACCTGTAGTTTACATAATCTTTAATACATTACAGAGTAAGCTTTAAAATGCTTATTGCTGAAAGGTTAGAAAACTGCTGAAATTCAAGTTTCAAGCCAAACCTTTTAGATAGATGCAGAAGCCCTGTGTTTCCTCATGAGTGTTACAGATACTATTATTCATCACAAAAGTTGTATTTTTCTTGTCACATTTATGACCGAAGAATTTATTTTACTTGTGATATAAAAATCTGTTTACGTAAGGCTACACTGTTTGCTCAAACTCCTTTGGAAAAACTCCTTCCAACTGAATATCTTTTTTCTTGTGTTTAGGCATTGCCTCCATGGTGGTATCATTCTTGGTGGCCATGTTCTACAACACCATCATTGCCTGGGTGCTCTGGTACTTCTTTAATTCTTTTCAAAACCCGCTGCCTTGGAGCCAGTGTCCTTTGAATGAAAGCCAGACAGGTGAGGAGAAAAACTTTCCACCTTTGTGTTGTGCTTATTTTGAGAGTTAACGCACAATGGTGCCAGTAAAAATTATCCAAGAGGGTGGGGAAATTTGCTTTGACAAGCAAAACTAAAGTTAAGAACTACCATTAAATACATTAGTTAACCATCAATCTTTCAGATTTATGACAGATTTATTATGCTGGCATGTGAACCGCTTTATGACACCAAGATTTATTGATTCAATCAACGAAACATTATCCATTTACAAATCCAGGCAGATACTGTCCTGTGAAAACAACAAAAGTAATTTTAAGTAAAACATCACCTAAGGTTTTTTTAATATTCCAGTTTTTCTCTCAAGGTTGTGGTGTGTTGTGTCCCTGTAGCCTATAACACTGAGTGTGAGAAGAGCACTCCGGTGAATTACTTCTGGTACCGTGAGACCCTGAACATCACCCCTGACATCGAGAGCAGCGGGTCCCTGCAGTGGTGGATGGTTATCTGTCTGGCCACCGCCTGGTCTGTGATCTACATCTGCTTCATCAAAGGCATGGAGTCCTTTGGAAAGGTCAGCACACAAGATAGGCGATTAGGCATGGGCTGGTCAATAGTACCAAGTTTAAGTATATGTATCAAAACTAAACAATTAATAAATGCTGACATTGTAGTTTTAGATTAATCTTGTAGCAGTAGAAACACATTACTTTTTAAAATAAAAGCAAATATATAAAAGCAACATGTTTGTTTTACATTTTTTGTGAGACAGTGAAACAATTTTTTTTAATTAAGGTCATCGTACCGTGACAATCTCATCCCAGCCCATGCCTACTGCCAATGCACATAGAACTGACTCTGATTTAAAAGACCAGAATCTCTTTTTGAGTTTTTCTGAACCTTTTCAGGCTGTTTATGTGACAGCCACATTCCCATACTTGGTCCTGACCATATTCCTGATTCGTGGTCTCACTCTGCCCGGAGCTACTGATGGGCTGGTGTATCTCTTCACCCCTGACGTGAGTTTGCATCTGATATTAGAACATATTGTGTATTGTGGGGGGAAAAAAACAGCTGTAATGAATCTGTTGTTCTCCTTGCTGCAGTGGGAAATACTAAAAAACCCCCAGGTTTGGTTAGATGCTGCAACCCAGATCTTCTTCTCTCTTTCTGTGGCATTCGGAGGTCTCATATCATTCTCCAGCTATAATGCAGAGAGGTGAGGCGTGAAGCACCCGATCAAGTTAGGGTGATTTTAAACCTGTCTCATTTCTTCTTCTTGTCTTTTAGGAATGACTGTGAGAGAGATGCCCTTGTTGTGGGGATAACAAACAGTGCCACATCCCTCTATGCATCTATTCCCATTTTTTCCATACTGGGATTTAAAGCGACAACAGCCTTCAATAGCTGTCGACAAGAGTATGTTAGTCTAGATATCTGTGGTTGCACTGAAGTCTGGTCCAGCAGAATTTGAAATTATTTCCCTATTCTCTTCCGCAGCAACATCCTGACTCTGACCAATCACTTTGACATCTCAGACCAAAACATAACACTGGAAAACTATGACAAGTGGTTTAATTATTTAAATCTGACACATTCAGGGGATATGTCCACTTTGCCCCTAAAGGTCTGTGACCTACAGAACTTTCTTGATCAGGTACACGCATTTTCAGCAGTTATCCTGTTCTATCCTGCCGCACATTATAATCTGTCTTTCCTTTTTGTTGTCCTCCTTTACCTGTGTAGGACCAAACATGCTTTTTGTACATGATTTTTAAGCATTTTCTCCTGCCTAACTTCAATCTCCCTTTCCAAGAGTGCTTCAGGAACGGGCCTGGCCTTTATAATATTCACAGAGGCAGTCTTAGAGATGCCTGGGTCCCAGGTCTGGGCCGTATTGTTCTTTGTCATGCTCTTCAGCTTGGGTCTGTCCTCCATGTTTGGCAACATAGAAGGAGTCATCACACCCCTCCGTGAGCTCAAACTGGTCCCCAAGTGGGTCCCCCATGAAGTTCTGTCAGGTACATGTAAACAAGCTTTTATCCAGTCTAACTGATAGAGGAACTGAATTCTCTCTCTAAATTAACCTTTTTCTCACTTCTTTAGGGGTCGTCTGTTTGTTATCTTTCTTGATCGGCCTCATCTTCACCCTGGGTTCTGGTAACTACTGGGTGGAGGTCTTCAACGGCTATGTGGGCTCTGTACCTTTGCTCATCGTCGCATTTTTTGAGATTATTGGAGTCATTTATGTCCACGGAATGAAAAAGTAAGGATTTCTCTATGTTCCACACAGAGCCTCTGAAAACTTTGTACAACTAAACAAATGGTATTTTTTTTTCTTTGTTGTAACAATGCTTTCTTGAAATAAATCTCATACCAATGGAAGACCTGTTCATTCCTCTTAAAACGATACATTTTCAAGGACAGTGCATTTCTGGGTTGAGTTGGTGTGAACGCACTTTCAAAAAGCATATTCTGCTCAAGAGTCTTGTTTAGTGTTGGTTTTTGTATTAAATGATTAAAGTTTAAAGAAACAAGACAAAAATGGAAATTTAACAATTTATTAAATCAACAAACAGGGGCCTCAGTGGTATGTGGGATAACCTTACACCACCACAACAGCCAGGCACCTCCTCATGCTGGTCACACACTGCTGTGGAATGGCATCCCATTCTTAGTTAAAAAGTGCTCCCAGGTCAGCCAATGTGGCCATCACACTGCCTCCACCAAAAGCTTTTTGACATTGACAAAGGATTTGGCAAGGTTTTCAAGGGTGCAACCCACAAACATAAAGTTGTTTCTCAACCCACAAAGTCGTTTTCCTTATGCAGTAACATTAAAAATGAAACAAACAGACTTTTCAACAGTAAAGGAATCAATGCCAGAAAGAATTGTTCAGCAAAAATTAGTCAAGCACGAAGTTGCTTCTTTTTTGTTCTGAGTACATAATTTATTTCTTCCACATCACTCCATCTCCTCTTACAGATTTAGTGAAGATATTTACTTCATGACTGGGAGGAAGCCCAACATCTACTGGAAGGCATGCTGGATGGTGATCAGTCCAGTAATGCTCCTGGTGGTTTTGATTGCTTACGTGGCTATCCAGGCCACTAAATACCCGACATATCCTGCATGGAATCCAGACTATGTAAGCAAGTCAATTGATAGACTGTTTGAACATTCCTGTTTTGTATTACATAATATTTTTAAGGACTAAGAATACTGATAACCATTTCAAATACATTTTTAGTTAATTATTATTTAAATGGCGTACAGAAAAAACACCAATACGACAAAAATAAATTGGAATAGAAAAGAATCAGCCGAGTTATTCAATTCAAAAAGTGAAACCCATGGATTCCTTATAGTGATATATTTTATATATTATAGGTGTTCTATTCACGTTGATTGTGGCTAACAGCTAATGAACGCCCAAAATTCATTTTCCCAGAAAATTAAAATACGACATAAAGGATTTTTATTACAAAGATTGCAGCCTACTGAACAGTATGTATTCAGTATATGAACTCCATACTGTGTCAGGCCTCCTTTAGCATGAATTATTGCATCAATATGGCATGGTAGGGATGTGATTAGCCTGTGGCACTTCTGAGGTGTAATGGGAGCCCAGGCTTCTTTGATACCGTCCTACGGATCATCTGCATTGTTGGGTCTGGTGTCTCTCATCTTTATCTTGACAATACCCTAAAGCCCCTTTTCCACCCTACTGTACACCAGGACATACCCAAATCCCTCAACCCCCCTTCCAGCCAACAGACCCTATTCTGGCCCACCAATGTCCCCACACCCCCAGTTCACAAAGCCCCAGACACCACGGTCTTCTATGACTTTCCGATCTATTCTATTCAAACGTATCACCTTGTCTGTAAAGAGTCTATACAAGTTTCACGTGCAGACTTGAATATGAAATAACTTTTCAGTCATATTCTACTTTATTCAGATGGACCTGCACATTGATATGGCAAATCAATTGTCCATTCATCTAGTCCATACATACAGTGCTAAAAAAAAGGAATTAGCCCCACGATGTTAAGTAAAGGAGCATGTTACCATCTTTAGGACAGGAAAGAGCAAAGAGTGGACCGTGGCTCTTTGCAGCCTTTGGAATACTTCTGAATGGGCCTAAACCAAAATTCAAGAACGAGACAAATTAGGTTGTTTTACACTGGCAGTCGAAATTATGGAAAATGCTTGGTGCAATAAAAGGTATTTGCCTTTTATTAACCATATTATTCTTGTCCATTTTAATTTATTAATAAAGTGCTGGCCCAATACTTTAGTGAATTAAGCCACTGCTTAGTGCCCCCAAACCATCAGGGGCTTCCCATCAATGCTTGATGTTTTTTTGTTTGTTTTTTTACACAGACCATACATCTAAAATAATTATGTTAGTTTACTGGGAATGGGTATACTAATACATTTAATTTGGTGGGTTCAGCAAAGAAAAATGACAATATTTTAAATTGTTTAAAATGTTAATTTAAGAGTTAAATGAACTGTCAAGTTTACTGTGTAAAAGTGCAAAGAATAATCATTGTTTGATAATTGTATTAACATAGTTACAATCTGATGCAATGAGTCTTTACATGAATCTTTCTATTTTATAGATCTATTTGTGCTTGTTCACAAATACATCTCAGTGAATAATAAGCATTCATCTGTGACTGCTTTTAAGCTCAGCCAAATCTCCCAGATTCTACCAAATCTGCATTAGAAAACTGTTAGTGGTGGTAATATTAACAGAAAAAGGGACCCCAAATCAAATTCTGCTTAAGGTCCCATACAACCTTGGTGGAGCCATGAATGGGACCCTACGCCTCCACAGGCTTTTACTGCAAAGCAGACCATTCATTAAACATGGCTAAATACAAGCATTTTCAAAGAAAGAGACAATCTCCTCTTCTCGAAATAAAATCCAGACCAACAAAACAGGAAACAATTCGGACACCATTGCTTTCAGGTGACAAAGAGTCAACACTTATAATTCACCTCAAAAGGCAAAAGCACCAATGTTTAAGAGGCTAGTAGCTTCAACAAGCAGCTAGCTAGCGTTAAACGTATTGTTTGCAAAAAAATGTGCGTAGTTTTTGTAATTTGCTATGCTAGTTTTGTGCCCATTCTTTTGAAACTAAAATACAGTATATAATCATATTCGATAAATTAAAATATTTTTGAAAAGTTCCTTTTTTCAGTGACTTAATTCACCAAGTGTAACAAATTATATAGATTAATTACACACAGACAAACCAATAAAAAAAAACATTTTTTGATACAAATGTGATTTTAATAAAAGTGTGTTTAATACCTGCTCAAAGGTTGTTATTTTCAAAAGGTACTTTTAATCTGACAAACAAGCCTCATCAGAATGCATATTCTAATTTTCTGAATATGACTGTAGTTCAGATTTCCAGGAGTGGTACTTTCTTTTTGTTTTAACCAGTGTAAAGCCACACAAGGTCATTTATTAGGTTTGTTTTACTCGACCGTGATGAGCAACACACCTCCAGCTTTCAGAAGAAAATTAGCTTGAAATAAAATAATCAAATATTGTCTTTTACAGTACTGTTTTTGGTCTGTGTCATATTTATATTTCAGTCTAACCCCAATAAGGATTGTTGAACTTACATTTCTTTTTCCTTAGGAATTATTTCCTGAAACTGAGATGAAACCCTACCCAGACTGGGTGTTTGGCATAATCGTCCTCCTCATCGTTATGCCCGTTATTTCCATCCCACTGGTGGGTCTCTACAACCTGATCCGCTGTGGAATCAAGAAATCTTCTGTCAAAGCTTCCCCCAACCCCTACAACAATGAAGCCTTTGAGATTGAAACAGAGGAACAAAGGAAACAAAGAGTTTAAAGGATGAACAAAGTTCACATGCCACTGCTTTTTTAACACGGAAGAGAGTTTCTCCAACAGATAACAGATGTTGATTATGAAGATGCATTTGAACTGGACATGTAAAATAAGAAGAAAAAAAATGTCTACGCATGACTCAATTTCTACACTTGAAAATACTTTATTTAACTGTGAACATCATACCTTGTTCGGTAAAACAATTAAAAATGGGATTTGGATATATTTATGAAATTAACAAAGAAAAAACAATCAGAACACCCTTCTGTATGAAAACCTTCAGTAAAGCCTACAGTATTTCTAAGTTTGTTCTCCAGTCAAGTCATATTTTTTTATGTGGAAAACTACCACCACGACTAAACCAAAGTCCAAAGACAACCAGTTAAGGTATAAAGCCTTAATTGCCATGGTAGCTGGGTGATGCTTAAATATTCATCTTTACAGGTTTGTTTGTTGTTTTATAGGCTGTATTTATGACGGAGGTTTATCTCTTAACTGTGTTATACCAGATGATTAAGGATTGTTTTTCTCTGTATGTACCAATTTCATTTCATTGGCATGCTGACAGGTCAGGAAAACACCACATCCTAGAGATCTCCCCTCTATTTAACATCAGAATGAAACTAGTTTTAACGTACGTCTTCATTTTGACATTTCAAGGGTCACTGCCTAACTATCCAGTGATGTTTGGGGAAACCACTAACATCCCTGAGAATAGGAAATTTTAAGAAAATAATGGTTGGAGCTCTAAATCAATTTACACCGCGGTTTACATTCGGATGGCCACGAAGTCCATGGGGGTCTTGGGGTTTGAGGCCTGACGAACCCTGGCTAGCCTCAAATCCCCCAGCCGTCGCTCCAGACTGCGCTTCCCTGTCAGGAAGAGGAGAACGGAGAATGAGGAGGCTCTCTTTTACTATACAATTATACAATTCATCCATCAGAGCGGTGCAATCAGATAAAAGCTGACAATAAAAACAACTCAAGTTTTTGTGATAACCCACATTAGGCCGACTTTAAACTTGATTACGCCACCTTTGGCTTCCTTTTATAAGTAAGAGTATCAACTGAGGCCAAAGCCCAAACCCTGGGAACTAACAGATTAAACTGAGAGGTTTTTTTGGCATTCGATTTTTATTATCTATGGGTGGGAGAACCTGTAAAGATGAGCAGAAAAGATACACCTGCCAGTTTTCCACTTAGACCGCCATAAAGGTGAGGAGACTTACTGATTTATGTGATTAGATATTTTGTCAGTGAATGGGCTTTAAAGCAGCCGGGATTTTATTAAAAAGGAAGATTGTGGTAGTTAAAAGTGACAGCAAATACAAGCGCTCAAACCTCTGACTTCTTTGGGAATGACAGCTATATAAATATATTTTTTAAACTTTCTTTTGCAATGGATTTAGAACTAGTTCTTGTTATGGGCAACGCTGATGGTAACATTTCATCTACCTGATATTCAATGTTTATTGTTTAAATTTTTCTCTTAGGGGTCACAGCCTCTTGTGAGTGGATCCTGTCGACATGTTTGGATAAATGTGTTGTTTTGTTCCTAGTTTACACCTGAAAAGAACACTAAAATGCTTAAGAACTGAAAAAATGAGAAAAAAATTAAAGATAATATAAATTGTGTAAAATTTTTAATTTTTTTTTCTCAAATGTGAGGTTAGATTATAGAACATCTCTTTTGACAAGTAGGGAATTAAAAGAAAAAGTTGGTTATAATTATCTTTACCAGTAGGTAATTACTAAACAGCACGACTGTATTACAATATTTAGTTAGGTATCATCTTAAAGAGAAACAGTCTATGAAAATGTAAAATATTTTCATGGATCGTTTCTGAAGATCAGGAATAACATCAGAAGCGTCTGTGGGGAAGGGCTAACAGCCCCTGTATACGACCCCCCACCACTAGTCTACAATTTCTGTATTATAAGGACAGTTCTATATTATAAACTCCCAAACATGTGAAAGTTCACTTCTCTCTGTACAGATTAAAATACTTTTACCTGTCAAAAAACAATATCTGAAGTTATATCAGATTTTTTTTTTATTACTTTTACTAGGACACGATGGATGGCAAAGCTATAGGAGCATTATACAATCAGAACCTGCTCAACTGTTGCCGTAGCTTTCCTAATACGTCCACTTTGGCTATATTAAGACTAAAATGTATAAAATGAGCAATAGGGGCAAAACTTTTATACTGCTACTGATATGTTTACTCTAAGGCTAAAACAGTAGAAATCCTATCCAATCTTAGAAATTACTCTCTGTGGATACAAACGTTTATGCAGATGAATCAGCAGATCCTTATAGAGTTGACGGTGTTGTGAGAGCACCAGCAGGAAGCTCAGACAGAAAAGCAATTCCACTGCCTCGTATTGCACCATTCCTCTCTGGGCTTTACCGCCTAAGATTAGCCCTGAAGAAAATAAAAACAGAGATGAAACTATGAAGAGAAGTTCCCAACAGGATGCTTTTCACAGGCTTTTGTGGTGAAATGTTACCCTTGTTGCTGGACCTGATGAGCTTATTGGCATACTGAGCCAAGTCCCATATCATCTGCAGGAAGAAAAGTGGATTCCTGGCAACTGTTTGCCCAAAGGGCAAACTCTGGGCACATACATGAAACCTGGAAACAAAAATCACCTTCAGATGTTCTGTGATTGACAAGCTGAACCACTATGTTCCAGTTTAGAGCAGATATTGACCGACATCAATCCGTTGAGTTTTCATAGCAGCATTATTATTATTTTTTTTGTTTTTACCTGCATGCATGTAGCAGCACCAACTTGTAGATGTTACTGTAGACCGCTTCAAGGGAATTAGTCTAAAAAGACAGGTTAATCGATTATTGTTTTAAAGCATAAAAGAGAAAAGAGAGAACAGAATTGCTATCTGCATATATTTCTGTTGTATATTATACATTTTCTGTGTCATGCTGTACTGGTAGTCTTCTTCTTCTTTTCACTAGTTTTTAGTGGACCTAGAGAAGGTTTGCCACTGTGTCCCCCATGATGCATTTTGTAGGGGGTGCTGCAAGGAGATTGTTTTGAAGCACTATCCAGTCCTTGTATAGCTAATGTCAGAGCCCATTGTGGGTTTGGGCTCCATTAGGGCCGCCTCTTGTCATCAATCTGGTTTGTGGTGTTCATTTACAGGATCTCAATTAGGTTTGCATAATATATTCAATTTAGCATTTTTGGGATATCACTGTGTGGAATATGCATATCCCCAAAAACTGCCTGGACTGCAGTCCTTAGTATCTGGGATCTATATCTGCAATGAGTCCAAAGCAGGACGCTAGGATTTAGGGGTGTAACGGTACACAAAATTCACAGTTCGGTACGATTTTCATACGCTTCAGTCAAGAAAAATAAAGGTTTACAATTTTTTTTTTTTTCCTGCATAGAGGAACTTGCAGGGTCTCATCTTTTGCAGATGATGTGGTTTTGTTCATATATTCAAGACCAGACCTCCAACAGTTCATTTGATGAGCTCCTCTGAGTTGGAGGCCATGGTTCTGAATCAGAAAAATCTGGATTGGGATGAGTCGCTGTCTCAGTTGAAAGGAGTCCAGGTATCTTCATGTCTTGTTCACAAGTGATGGAAGAATGAAGCTAGACATGAATGGAGCTTCGTCTATCACAAAAGGAATGAATTGAGGTTGCCACAAAGACACGTGAAATGATCCCATGTTCAGGCTGTCCTAATTCAAAACTGGTTTGCTCTGAACAGCAGGGTTAAAGTCTGTAAATATAAAATGATATGGAGAAGTTCTGCAGACTTTTGAGGATTGTTGGTTTTGATCAACTCCTCCAAATGAATCTTCCTCGGGAAAACAAAACTGGATGATCATATGGGTCAGTTTCCTCTAAAGTCAGGCCTTTTTCATGTTTTTAGGTGTTTGCAGCTAACAAATACAACATGTGACAACAGCACAAAAACTAAGACTAACAGCACTTTATAGGATGAGTCTTAGTTCTGTATTACACTCCCCATTGCTACCTTTTATTCATCGTTTGATTCATTTGGTTTGTTAAAGTTGCAACTAGCTGTAACAAAAAAAAATCCAAGGCAACCAAAATATGTTTTGATGGGCTTTATATCAGAGCTTTTTACGAACTGTACATTCCTCTACCATCTATCGTTAGACTAGAAAACTAAGTTAACATGCAACACATCTCCAACCTTCAAGTCCAAGAAGACGGCATGGCTTTTGAGTCTAAGAATGGCCATCAACTTCCTCTTCATTTGCTGTCCAGCTGAATGGAAAGAACCCAGAGTGAGGGAGTATCGTAGTGAGAGCCCTGCATAGCTGTAAGGAATTAACAAAATACATAAACATAAATAAAGCAAAATGATAAATCCTCTAAACAAAACTTGGAGTCAAAGAAGCTTAAAGCACAAAATGCAGTGATAAATGTGAGTTTTACAGTGCCTTAAAAAACATACTGTCACATTACAACCAATGAAAATTCCAATTGACATATCAATAGAAAGTACTGTAAAACAATGTTTTTATTCAAACAAATCTGAATATGTGATGTGCATTTATATTTAGACCTTTCTAATTGGATAAATAAGAAAGTGTAGCTGCTTTCTTTCAGAAGTCACCTAATACGTTAATACAGTCCACCCGTGTATGATTTAATCTCGGTGTACAGTAGTTCTGAGAGCCTCAGAAGTTTGATACTGAACAATAGTGAATAAAGCACATGTTGAAAACCAAGGACCACAGCAGACAGGTCAGGGAGAACTTTGGGTGAGACGTTTAAAGCAGAGTTCGGTTATAGAACAATATGCCAGACTTTAAACATTTTGCAGAGAGTATGACACAACTGCAAACCTACCAAGACATGGTTGACCACATGAACAGGGTTGGTAAAGATAGCATTAATCAGAAAAGCAATCAAGAGGCCTGTGGTAACCCTCGAGGGGCTGCGGAGATCCTCAGCTCAGGTGGGAGAAGACGTCAATAGGACAAATATTAGCTGTGCACTCCCTACTCTGGCCTTTTTGGAATAAACAGAAAAACAATTGTCCCATGCAAAATTTGCCTCCAAATGTAGGGGACACGGCAAAATAGATATTTTTGGACAATATGCAAAAATTCTGCATAGTGGAAAATTAACCCTGAACACACAATCCCCACAGTAAAACATGGGTGTGACAGCATCATGCTGTGTGGATGGCTGTCTTCAGCAGGGACAGTGAAACTGGTCACAGTTGATGGGAATATAAATGGAGCTAAATACAGGACTAAGGCTGCAAAAGACTTAAAACTGGTGAAGGGGTTTGCCTTCCAACAGGACAACCACCCCAAACATGCACCCAGGGCTACAAAGGGATGGTTTAGATCAAAGCATGATGAAAGAGCAAAAAAAAATATCTAGAGAAGTACCCAAAAAGACCTACAGCTCTAACTGCAGTAAAATTATTCACTCAGGGGGTTGAATAAAAATACACATCACACTTTTGAGATTTTACTTCTCCTCCATAATCATGGAGTTATAGCGTCTAAATGCCTCTACAATACACTGTATGCCAGATCCATTCATACTAGCGTGGAAGTTGTTTATGAGTTGGTACAAAGTGCAGCGAGGAAGACGGCCGCCAATTTACAAGAAGCCATAAGGAAACTTTCACCTTGAATAGTCTTTATAGACGTCCAGGGAGTGGGTGTCCAGCAGCAGCCCGCACCACGGGAAGAGACAGTGAGGAGGTAGCACGCGAATGCCGGGACAAGAACCCACACTTCCTGATACCTGGAAGTTGACCGCCACCTTCTGTGGATTAACCACTAGACCGTACTGTGGTACTCCAGCCAGCAAGATCCTGCACACAGCGTTTATGTTCAAAAACTAAGACATATAGTTTAAAGACAGTAGTTAGAATTATTTAATTAAATGATGTGCCAAATGAACATTTCCCTGTGTGTCATACTTCAGAAAAGTTTGTGCCTGGTGCTGGTCTGGAGTAATAAGGAGGAAGTCATCCACCAGTCTCATCAAACACCTGCAGAGAACCAAGGGGAACAGCAAGATCTAGAAACACTGCCCTCTTCTGGACGTGATGGATTATAACACGTTTGGACAGGATGTTCTGCTGTACCCTTTGTTTTCAGTGATGTCTTTGAGCAGAACGTTCTCCATGTGGCCGTAACACAAACAGCAGAGCAGACTGGACACGACTGATCCCTGAGGAATCCCTCGGGACTGGTGGTACGTCCTGCAGCGCACAGGGCCATATTGTGGAATAAGCATTGTAGATTATTAAACAAACAGGGATGTTTAACAGAAAGATAAGCAGGGGTTACTTCTTTCCGTACTGAACGACACTGCCTGTTAGCATTTGGGTGAAGAACTGTGAAGCCTCTCTGCCTCGGAGATCAGAGCAGAAATGCTGTAAACAGGCGGAAAATCAGTGTGTATCAGCAAGCGTTGGGAAGACTCTGTTTACAGTGCCTTGCAAAAGTATTCGGCCCCCTTGAACTTTTCAACCTCTTGCCACATTTCAGACTTCAAACATAAAGATATAAAATTCTAATTTTTTGTGAAGAATCAACAACAAGTGGGACACAATCGTGAAGTGGAATGAAATTTATTGGATGTGTCAAACTTTTTTAACAAATAAAAAACTGAAAAGTGGGGGCGTGCAAAAATTATTCGGCCCCTTGGGTTAATACTTTGTAGCGCCACCCTTTGCTGCAATTACAGCTGCAAGTCGCTTGGGTATGTCTCTATTCAGTTTTGCACATCGAGAGACTGAAATTCTTGCCCATTCTTCCTTGCAAAACAGCTCGAGCTCAGTGAGGTTGGATGGAGAGCGTTCGTGAACAGCAGTCTTCAGCTCGTTCCACAGATTCTCAATTGGATTCAGGTCTGGACTTTGACTTGGCCATTCCAACACCTGGATACGTTTATTTGTGAACCATTCCATTGTAGATTTGGGTTTATGTTTTGGATCATTGTCTTGTTGGAAGATAAATCTCCGTCCCAGTCTCAGGTCTCTTGCAGACTCCAACAGGTTTTCTTCCAGAATGGTCCTGTATTTGGCCCCATCCATCTTCCCATCAATTTTGACCATCTTCCTTGTCCCTGCTGAAGAAAAGCAGGCCCAAACCATGATGCTGCCACCACCATGTTTGACAGTGGGGATGGTGTGTTCAGGGTGATGAGCTGTGTTGCTTTTACGCCAAACATATTGTTTTGCATTGTGGCCCAACAGTTCGATTTTGGTTTCATCTGACCGGAGCACCTTCTTCGACATGTTTAGTGTGTCTCCCAGGTGACTTGTGGCAGACTTTAAACGAGACTTTTTATGGATATCTTTGAGAAATGGCTTTCTTCTTGCCACTCTTCCATAAAGGCCAGATTTGTGCAGTGTATGACTGATTGTTGTCCTATGGACAGACTCTCCCACCTCAGCTGTAGATCTCAGCAGTTCATCCAGAGGGATCATGGGCCTCTTGGCTGCATCTCTGATCAGTCTTCTCCTTGTTCGAAATGAAAGTTTAGAGGGACAGCCGAGTCTTGGTAGATTTGCAGTGGTCTGATACTCCTTCCATTTCAATATGATTGCTTGCACAGTGCTCCTTGGGATGTTTAAAGCTTGGGAAATCTTTTTGTATCCAAATCCGGCTTTAACCTTCTCCACAACAGTATGTCGGACCTGCCTGGTGTGTTCCTTGGTCTTCATGATGCTCTCTGCGCTTTGAACAGAACCCTGAGACTATCACAGAGCAGGTGCATTTATACGGAGACTTGATTACACACAGGTGGATTCTATTTATCATCATCAGTCATTTAGGACAACATTGGATCATTCAGAGATCCTCACTGAACTTCTGGAGTGAGTTTGCTGCACTGAAAGTAAAGGGGCCGAATAGTATTGCATGCCCCACTTTTCAGTTTTTTATTTGTTAAAAAAGTTTGACACATCCAATAAATTTCATTCCACTTCACGATTGTGTCCCACTTGTTGTTGATTCTTCACAAAAAATTAGAATTTTATATCTTTATGTTTGAAGCCTGAAATGTGCCAAGAGGTTGAAAAGTTCAAGGGGGCCGAATACTTTCGCAAGGCACTGTAAATCCCACTATAAGCTTAAAATTATTACCTGTTCCACCAGGATAGCATGGTGGAGTTTTCCACTTTTCTGCAGCGACATTAAAAATCCTTTCATGTTGGTGGATCCCATGTTGTCCTCCAGAAAATCTGCCTGTGGCAACAAAGATGACAGCAAAGTTTAACAAGGCAGACTATGGCATGTACGCACAATAGCTTCAATTATGTATTAAAAACTCTGCTTAAACTAAGTAAAGCTTTAATCTCAACATGATCAAAGTCCCCATTCGGCATGTTTGGGATGCTCTGGATTGGTGTATACGACAGCGTGTTCCAGTTCCTGACAATACCCAGCAACTTTGAATAGCCCTTGAAGAGGACTGTACCAACCTTCCACCGGCCACAATCAACAACCTGATCAACTGTATGTGGAGGATTTACGGTAAAACGGCACATTTTAGAGTGGCCTTTTATTGTGACCAGCCTAAGGAACACCTGTGCTGTAATCATGCTGTCCAATCAGCATCTTTATTTGCTACGCCTGTGAGGTGGATGGATTATCTCGGCAGATTTAGACAGATTTCGGAACAATATTTGAGAGAAATAGGCCTTTTGTGTTCAAAGAAAAAGTTTTAGGTCTTTGGGTTCAGCTCATGAAAAATTGAAGCAAAAACAAGTGTTGCGTTTTGTTCAGTGGACATACCCTTCAATACCTTTAAGTTACTTTGGATAAAAGATGCATTCATGTACTGAAGCATAAAGCAAACCCAAAGAAAGCTGTCTATGTCATTACAGCTTAATGGGGCTGCAGTGACAGTGCGGAAGAAACAGTGACAAAAAAATGAATTTCTTACATCTAACCAGGAGTCTGTCAGATGACCAAAAATGGAGGAACTTTAATCCCTTTAATCCTCTGCAGACTGTCCCTACCCTAACAATATTATTCTAGTACCAAGGTAAGTATAGTGGTCCAGGAAGTCACATTGGAACGCAACTAAAGACCATTTTGGATTAACTAGTGTTGATTTTCCTACACATGGCTCCATTGATAAAACTGCTTTGTGGCTCACTGAGACCAAAATGAAACATTTGGCTAAAATCCAAACATTTCTATTAGGAAGAAAAAGAACATTAATCATTTTCATCATGTTTTTTTCTGATACTGGAATAAGGTAGATGAGGCAGTATCATGGTTTGGGCTTCGTTTTTTGGGGATCCGACTTAGGCATGTTTTCTACCGAATGATAAAAGGAAACACTAGGACAATTGTACTAAAATATGGCAACCCCAAAGACTAAATTAGTTTTATGTTCATGTTCAGGCACACCAGTATCTGAGTTGAAGTTGCCCTATTAAGAGGAAGCTATAAAAAACCCTCTGAACTGATAGAAAGGTGATCAGATTAAACATCCAGCTTATAATTTGAACTTCACTTTGGCTTTTGTTAAGGGTGTCCAAAACAATAATGACAATGCTTATTTAGAGCAGATTTTTTTTCAAGGTTTATCATTTATGTTAAATAAATAATGTAAAACAAATCTCAACCTTTTGCAAAACAACATTCACTAAATGAGCACTTGACTGTGTGTATAACTGCACCTGTCTAACAAAGGCCTTTTTCAGGCCCTCATGGGAATCTGCCCAGATCTTGGCATAGCGGCGGATTGTAAAGAGCTCATCCTGGATGGGGGACAGGGCCTGGCCAATCACCTCTATGAGTTTGTCATGTGGCAGGCTCTCATAGGCTCCACTCACATCCACCTGTAAGATAGACAAATAAAAAGAAGGTACAAATCTTCCTTGATTTAGATTTTTTTTTGTTGCTTTTAGTTCTCAATGTGTGTAATTTATTAAGGTCATGACAGAAAACAAAGCTATCAGATGTTATGGCTCACTTTCACAAAGTAGAGCGGTTGAGGTTTGTCTTTCTGGGCTGGGGCCAGAGAGCTCAGCACCCTGTGAATATCCGTCATCCCCCACACTGTGGAGCCAAGGAGGGAAGGACTGGAGCGCACACAGGCCCTCAGCATGTCCAGTAAGTCCCGCACCCGTGCCTGGAACGTCTGGGGGAGACATTAAGCTTCAAAAACTGTATCTGCTCACAGCAGTAAAAAACTAAGTATCTCACAGTATCAGCCTACCCTCGTTTTGGGATCTGTTCCTATAACTCGTGTGATGGGCCTCATGCCGTCTGTCTTGGGAATGAAGCGAAGTCGGGAGATGACAGTGCCTTTGGGGAGAGATGCTGCCTGCACCGGAGACAACTCCTCCATCTGGCCTTTGGCGAGGTGACCTCTGTCAAAACAAAAACATTTTTAGATTAATTTTATTTTGCTGAAGCTGTCTGATATGTATCTAAACTCTGGTTTCTGTATGGGACTGTCTAAGTGTATACTTGAAAGCCAAGTCCTGAAGTTTGGCCCAGACTTCCTGTCGGTAGAACCTGATGGCGTTCTTCTGCCCCACGCTCTCTGTGGCGTAAAAACAGGCACGGACGAGGCCCACAACGAAGCCATCCAGAAGCCACGTCAGGAACTGACCCAGGATCTGCGTCCGATACGCAAGCTCACTCGGTGGGATTCGGCCTGCTAGGGAAGAGGACCTGGTCAGGACATTAGGAACACAAACCGCAACTAAAAATGCAACAATCAAGAGTTTTATGGCCAAGTCACGGTGTCCAGTTTTGTAAAAGCTTTGACCTGTCGACACAAATTTAGGCGATTACGTTTTCTATTTCAAAACTATGATTTTAATTCAGCATGTCTTTCTGGGCTTCCTGCAGTGAGTGGTCGAAGATCAATGACAGAGCGGTTGCTGTAAAACAAGGTTTCCTGTCACTGTCTTTTCATTTGAAACCAAACATCGGCTGTTAGACATCAAATGAAAATAGATTGCACTGACTCACCAGCGGATTATAAGAGAAAAATAAATATAAAACATAAGAATTTAAATAAAAATATGAAATGATATACGGGAGTTAGCATTTTAAGCAAATAGGAGAACTGTAGAGCAGTATTAAAATCTTCTCTGTAAATAATACACCGTGATACAATTCTGATATTTTCAAAAGGCTGCCGATGTTTCCAAATTCAGTTTCCGATCAAGCTGAAAATTGTCCAGTTTTGGAGCAGCCTTTAACAGCAACCTAACAACAAAACAATCTGACAGCATGTCTGACTCGCCTGTTTTACTGATCTTCAACCAGTTGCAGTCATTCACCTTCATGTTCCACATCAGCTCAGCCAGCGACAGCCTCTCAAACTTGCCGCTGTGCAGGAAGCCCCTGGCTCTGGCGAAGAAATGAATCCGGTTGTGGTCGGAGCCCCACAGCTCTGGCGGAATCACAGCAGAGAGGCATTCCCTGACAAACAGGTAGACCCGATGGGGTGCACAGTGTTTAGGTAAAAGGGAGTTCAACTCTCCGGGTCCTGGGTTATGCTCGTCAAGCAAGGGGCAGATCCTCTGCAGAATCTTGCTGTATGGGCATTTCTTGTGTTGCTGTAACAGCCGATTAAAGAGGGGAACCATGTTGAAGAACCTCCGGGGAAGCTTCTTTGGTTTCTTCTCTAAACCGTTTAAATACATCAACCCTTCGAAGAAGACAATTCGTACTAAGTCTTTTCCTTGTAACTTTCTGGATCCATCGGCACTCTTTTTCTTCCTGTTGAGAAGGAAGCTGTGCAGGCCTCTGTTCCCGTACATCAATCCCAGCGTGCGGATGAAACATTGTGAGGGCGGCAAAGGGGGAAAAATCCCTGATCTCCAACTGAGACCACCCTCCAAGGGAATCGAAGCTGTTGGCATCTCAACTGGCTGTTTGAAACCAGTCGTACCATTTTCCACGTTTCTCCTAGACAGGGCTGGTTTGAAAGACCTGGCCGATCTTTCCTCAACTGTTTGTTCCTGATCGCTGTCTTTGTTTGCTAACCTTCTCCTCTTTCCAGAGAAAGTCACCGTCTCCTCCTCCAGCTGATCGAGTCCCCTCTTTCTTTTCTTCTTATTCACTCTTTCCTTTCTTCTTCTCCTTATCTTGCTTTCAGCCAGATTCTGTACCTCCTGTCTTCCACAGAAGGTCAGTGACCTTTGATTTCTTCCAAACTGAGAGAAACTATGCTTCCTAAATCGAGCCTGAAGATGAAACCCACTCGAGGAAGGGCTCGTGGACACCCTGTCATACACCGGGACGCCACACACCTGGAAAACGCACGAAGGGGGCACCGCCACGAATACAGAGCAGCTCTCCAGCAGGTACCGCGTGGTGTCTGTGCCCAGGCGTAAAGTGACTTTCTTCCACAGGTCACTGCCATGGACGTAGGCGGCACTTTGAGTTACGTCTCCCTGGAATTTAAAATGGTCTGCGTTCCGATCCTCCTGCGCGAGGGCCAGCAGGTTGTAGCCGTGTGCGAGGACGTTTCTTCTTCTCTTCCTTTTCATGGTGTTGAGAACAAAAGCCAGGAGTTCTGGTAGAGTGCAAATCTACCAGAAATAGAAAATAAGTCATTATTAGAAAAACTGATGTCTTAACAGGATTTGGTTGACCAATGCAGGGGCTTTTTTGGAGGGGTTGCTGTGGAAAACCTTCAAGGAGTATGAATTCTTTGACAAGACACTATATATTTTCACAGTTGTGTCCTACTCTGTGTTTGTATGTTACCTCAAATTCAAATAAAACACATATTTTCCAAATAGAAATCTGAAAAGTGTGCACTTGCATGAGTCTCCATACTCCATACACATGTAAATAAAATCCAGTGCAACCATGTACATCCAGAAGCTTTTTATTGCTGCACTACTTTGCGTTGACCAATGACATAAAACGTATTCAAGTCTGCACTTGTAATGTGACAAAAAAGGGGAGAAATATTTTTTGAAAGACAATGTAGCTGTTATTGATTTGTTGAATCAGTAGTCAATGTTTACAGTTGCAATCGTTCACAATAATGTGCCACTCATGGTGAGGTGTTTGGTGTCCTCTTCACAAAGCTGCTGAGCTCATCTTACCTGGCTGCAGCTGGGGACTTGTTGCAGCTCCTTGTCAAAGCACACAAACACCCCACTGACAAAAGCTTTGAAGCGGTTCGAGTCTGACTGCTCAACCAGTACCGGTCTCTTTCCTTCACTGAACACGATGCAGTCTGCAAACTCCTCCAGCGTCTTTATGTGCCGATACAGAGACCGCAGGATGTTCAGCACGGCGGACATATCAGCCGCAGACATAATGACTTAGAGCCCCGTAACTCTGGTTAGACACGACCTGGATGTTGGCTAGCAAGCAAACTCCTTCATGCCTTGAGCTGTACAGCTCACTAACCCGCCTTATCGTTAGCCAATGAGAATTCAGTTTGGGATGTGCGTCCAATCAGAAAGCCTCATACTGTCAGTAGTTCACCAATAGCCAACAAGAAACAGTTTGTTGTCATAGCCCCGGTGTGATCTACACGTGGAAATAAACTACTACCACTACTACTACTAATAATAATAATAATAACAATAATTTAAGATTTTTTTTTTTATTGTTTTAATATTAAACATCAAATAGTACAGGTGCATTCCTCATCCCTTACCTGATTGCTCTGGTGTTTGAGGGCCTCCCCCTGCTCTACCTGGAGCTGGCAATAGGACAGAGGCTCCCCAAGAGCAGCATCGGAGTCTGGAGCCCCATCTCACCTATGCTGGGTGGAGTCGGTAGGTGAAAGTTAAAAAATCTTGTACTCTTGGATACACCCTTGTTTAATATTACGTCTGAACTTTGCAAGTTTCATTAAATTAAATGTATTTATAACTAACCTAATACATAATGTTAAATATAACTAGTCTAAGATGGTGTTTCTTAGCTTCAGCATGGGTTCACCTGTAGTTTACGTAACCTTATAGATAGATAGATAGATAGATAGATAGATAGATAGATAGATAGATAGATAGATAGATAGATAGATAGATAGATATTACTATATACTAAAGAGCAGCACGGGTCAAGTTGTTAGAACTGTTGCCTTCCAGCAAGAAGTCTCTAGGTACGAATCCCGGCTGGGGTCTTTTTGCATGGAGTTTACGCTCTCCCTGTGCATGATTGGATTCTGTCTGGGTACTTCCTCCCACAGTCCAACGACATAACTGTTAGGTTAACTGGTTACACCATGTACAGCGCCTTGAGTGCCTTGTTGCTGAAAAGCGCTATATAAATAAACTTGACCTGACCAAATTGGCCTTAGGTGTGTGCATTGTTTGTCCTGTGTGTCTCTCTGATGCCTTGTGATAGACTGGCGGCCTGTCCAGGGTGTAACCTGCCTCTTGTCCAGTGGCTGCTGAGGATGGGCATCTATACAAGCAGGTATATGGATGGATGGATGGATGGATGGATGTGGATGGATGGATGGATGGATGGACGGATGAAAAAGCTACTAAAACTGGGGTACTGATACATAGGGTGTTCTAGACCAATTTTACAAGGGGGGGCCAGGCTGTGGCCAAGGGTGTTGTCACAGGGACACATTCAACACTGACAAAAGAGAGTGAGAAGTGTTCAAGCATTCAAAAAAAAAATCTAAATAATTATACAATAATGCATTGTCCTAGTAAAAGTATTAGTTGCAGTTAAGCTTTATTGAATGTTTTTTATAATGTCCAGAAATACTGGTAAAGCAAACAAAATAAAACATCCTTATTGGCTACAACAACAATGCAGTGTTCAAGCCTTCAACAAATTTAGTTCAACATAGAGTATAAAAAACAGTTATTTATTTCAGTAGCAATACTGACAATGAAAAGAAAATAAACGAATACGTGCATCCACTATAGCCTTTTTAGGTTAGTCTGGATGGTATCTGTATCCCAGTCTACGTTCCTATATAGGATTTCAAATTGCAGCAACTGTATTCTCTGGTTTTGGTGATTTCTAGGAAACCGATCAACATATCAGTCATAATTTAAAGCCTTTGCCCTCCTAGACTCAGTGCTCAGTACACCCAAATTGCTTAATCTGTCATCATTCATGGTGGATCTGAGGTAAATTTGGTTGGATCTGAGGTACGTTTTCACTAGCTTTAAAGTAAAAAAACTCCGCTCACAAGAAGCAGTACTCACTGGGATCGCAACTGCTATTTTGCAGAGTCTGTAGAGCTCAAAAAAACTTCTTTATATGGCTCAATGAACTGTACTAGCTCCACTGTACTGGAAGGTCTCTGCATCCCGGTCTGTATTTTCCTCTCTAAAATCCTGCTAAACTGATGCAGCTCATGCCCCAAATCATCAATACTCATCATCAATGAGTACACAGCTGTCTCTTTTAGAAATGCATCCTTTTTAGGGTTTAGAGCCTGGATAGTATTCATTATGTCAGAGTTTGTCCTGGAAAATCACCTGTTAATCTCACTGAGCTTCAGATCAATGATGGGTAGAAAAAGGTGGTGCGAAACCCATCTTCATCTCGTTCCGACTCTCTCTGACCAACTGTAGTCATAACCCTGTTCTCACTGAGTTTAGAGCTTAGCATTTTTGTCATTTTGCAGCTGGCTGTGTTGCATCATATTGCCCGGAAATGTTTAACACCTCATGCCAAACATTATCAAAAAACATCTCCTGCCTGAAGTCATTTAATGTCTGAACTAAAGCTTCAACTAAATCTACAGCTTTTAAAACATTAAGTGACGAGGCTTGTAGCATGTCAGAGAGAAGTTTTGTTTCTCCAAACACTTTATGTCCTGTAAAAAGATGCACTTTGAACTCAAGATCTATCTGTGCCAGCAGACCTTGAGCCTCAATCGATCTTTTACCATTACGTCCTTGGGCTATCTCTTTTGAGGTTGAGGCCAGGCAGTCGATCTGTGATGTTACGCAGAGCTATAAATTGACCTGCCCATCGTGTGTCACTTAATCGCTGAAGCTCTCTTGGTGCTCCTATAGCTAGAAATTTAGGATGGCCAGCTGATCCAGATGTGAACACGTAAAGTTTTTCTAGCAAGGAGAAGAACTCCTCTGCCTCTGGGATAGCTTTGACTGTATTTACTAAACTAGATTTAGACAGTGGCCACTACAATGGATGTAAAAGACATATTTTGCTTCCTCTTTGATTCTTGCCTGGACCCCAGAATGCCTACCACTCGTGACAGAAGCCCATCATATGCTTGACCCACCAGGTTCTTTTGGTACTCGCATCCAGCTCCTCTGTGGACTGGAAATGGAGAAAACCTTCCTGGATAGCTCCACTGAAGTAATACCTTAGCACCAGAGAGATCTGTTCCTTTTTCTGTACATCTTTTGTTTCAGCCATGATGCGGAAGACTTCACCGCTTTTCACTTTTTCTGTAATTTCAGTTTGAACCATATCTGCTAAACAATCCAGAACCTCATTCTGGATTATTTTGCTTGTGTGATTTGCGTTATGAGATGAAGTTAACTTTTTTTACGGCTTTATCATGGTTAGCAGTTGTTAAAATTGCCATGAAACTCCCTTTGTTATCAGTCTACAGACTCATTGTAACCTCTTTGGGCCATGTTTTGAGTGGCCGTAAGTAGCAGCACCTCCCCTGTAGTTTTTGTGTATTCCCTGTTTTCTCTATCCTTACTGCCACACCCTCCAAAGTTAACTGGCTTTCTTTCTGTGGCTCTCTCAGCCTCCTGATAAATCTCTGCATCTCTGTCTAGCTCTGTCTCAGCTTCTGCCTCGTAATTCTCATTTTGTAACTATTGACAAAAAAAGCAATGGAGGGCAATACAAAGCACATCAGCAAATGAGAATATAAATAACATTACATTTGAAAGGCGCTGGCTTGCTTGGATTTGAGTTGTGATAACATTACATCTGGCTTCTATTAACTAAAGTTAGTCAACAATTCCTGACCAGAAGTCTTACTTTATAACAGTTACACAAATAACATAGCTTTGCTTACCTTAGATCTCAGCGGTAATTCTTATTGTATGACTCTGGTATGAAACCAAGTGCAACTTGCATTTGTTCCACCAGTCACATCGGGTCGATACCAACGCTTTTTATTGCATAATATTTGTTTGGTGTGGAGGGGGGGGCACAGGGGGGTCAGGTTCAGTTTTACAGGGGCACTGGCCCCTGTTGGCCTCTCCCCAGAACCGCTACAGTCCTGATAAGAGGAAAGCAAATATTTCAACATTCATTGTAATTAACTACGTTCTAGCTGGATGAGCTTTAGATCTTCATCTTCCAGCTGGTCTCCTAAAGCATCACTGCAACAGACCATCCTCCACTATCTAACTCTAATCTCTGATATTCTACTCTGCCACGGCATCCCTTTGCTTATGCTCTTTCACTACAGTGGAAATAAAATGTCAACATGTCCTTGTAAAAAATGTCAAGGTCATGAGACTCAAAACATTGAGAGCATGATTAGTCATTTGTCAGACAGTTATTAGTACACCAAACTAAAGGTCTGAGGTTTACATGCATCACATTCATCCAATCATCCAAACATTTTCTATACTCGCTTCTTCCGTACACGGTCGCGGAGGAGCTTGTGCCTATCTCCAGCGGTCTATGGGCGAGTGGCGGGGTACACCCTGGACAGGTCGCGAGTCCATCACGTTCATGAATGCGATATATGTGTGTATAATTGTAGCCAGATTCTGTGGAAATATGTGGGGATCTTCTACATTGTTTAATATATTTTACAGAAAATGGTTAATCTTTAGTTGTTATTGTTTATTTATATCACTTAGTGAATTGTGAATTGTTTAGAATGATATTTGATATACATTAGCCAAATATGTTAGAAAAACATAAAACATACAAGCTGTCAGGGTGTGATACCTTTGTAGAAGGATCCTTCTGATCCTTGTCAGTAGTAACTGTAATCCTTTGTAATTTACAAACTATGATTTAGGCTTAAACATCTCTGGTACACATTTATTTTCATTCTTCCAGCTTCCCTGATGTCACAAATCTCCCATGACACTCCTCTCCATGCGCTCTATCATGCCTGCACTCTCTCCTTTACCTTTTTTGTCAGCAGTAATTTGATTCAATACTTCTACTCTTTTACAGCTTCACTGTTCCATTTTTCTCTCTCATGTAAATACTTGTGTATGTACATAATTGTGTCTTGCTTCTAGTGACTTTGATTATGTTTTTTGTAGCCCCGAGTTTGGCTGAATTTAACTGTGAAGAAATAATGGTTGATATTATCTTGCATCAGATTAGGGTCAGTTCTAGGACCCATACTGTTCACTGTTCATACTGTTTATATAAATATTAGGTCAAGACACAAATACAATTGTCCATGTGTATGCCGACGATACTATTGTTTACATTTGTGCTTGCACTGTTGCACAGGCTTTTGATCCTCTGCAGTCTGCAGTTGATGACATCCAGTTACAACTATGACAGCTCAGACAAAACTAAGGTCGTGCTGTTTTCCAACAGAGAGAATGTTCCTGCTGTTCTACCCAGTAGTTTATCCTCAGAAGGTACCTCTATTGAGCTAGGGTATTCATACAGTTGTTTTGGCATGATTGATGAAATCTGAACTTTTAAAGTTTATAATGAGAATATTTTAAAAAGACAGACATAAATTAGGTTTCTTCTATAGAAACAGGTCATATGTTTCTTTTAGTGCAAGGAAACAACTTGTTGCTGCCACCTTCCTGCCTCTTTTAGACTATGGGGACATATTATGTATGAATACCTCGGCACAAACTCGTCAGTCATTGGATTCTGCTTATCAAGGAACGCTAAGGTTTATAACTGGATGTGAACATCTAACCCATTATTGCACTTTGTGGTCTTTAATTAATTACAGAGTCTTCCACATGTACAATTTCATCTGTAAATCAGTTCTTGGATTGTTGCCATCATAATCTTCGTAATTGTCTCCCAAACACACTAATCACAACCTCCAAGCCCAGAATATCATTACCCTGTGTATTCCCTCAGTCCATACAGAATTAGAAACGACAGCCTTCTCTTACTCTGCACCATTAACCTGCAATCATATCCAAAAGAAACTGAAACGCTCAGATCTGATTTCTCTGGGTAAATTTCATATACAGGTCAAAAATATTGAGAAAATGACAGTAGGCTCCTGCTTCTGTTCTTTATTGTACTTTTGTCTGTAATCATGGTTTTGTAATTATTTTTTATTTTAACATGTAGACACTTTTTTAATATGCACTTGTACTGTTGTTCTGTACATAAAATCTACGATTATATAACGTTGGAACAAGTCTCTCTTGAAAATGAGAATTTATTTCTCAATGAGATTTAACCTGTATAAATAAAGGTAAAATAAACAGAAATAAAAGTTACAATGTATGTATGAGTTTTTTTAATGCATCTTTACAATTATTACATGCAATGGTTACTGTTCACTACAGATCTCTGAGTTTTATACCATTTGCATTATGCTTTTAGGATTCAAACATTGCCCTATTTTCTTTTATAAACCCATTCCTGCTTTGTTCCTTTAATCACAAACCTACACCCTTCAAAGCATTATGGGGAGTTATGGTCTTTGTGGGAGGAAATTTTCCTTAAAATTCCATTCTAAAGCAGGCCTGGTTCCCACTTAAGTTTTTATTTTAAGGTTCAGTATTGTAAAGTTTTTTATAGTCTACATTTTGTTATACGTCCTTATACAGCCTGTGAACCTACTTCTTGTACTGTCTAGATTTCCATGTAAGTAGGGTTTTTACGTATGAGCAGTACCATTGTCTTACTAACCCAGCAAGTATGCTTAAACAGTCTTTTTTGTAACACAGAAGAGCTCAAGATTCGTCACTGCTTTGTTGAAATGAGTGTCTGTTGCGACATATCGGTACTCTTCTGTTTTGTGAGCTCTCTCACTCTATTAATTTGTGCAGCACTGTTTAGTTCTTCAGAAACATTGCCCATATATGTATAACAAACACAGTCTGTTCTTTAGAGTCAGACATTAAGTCATCAGTCGCACTCGCATGGTAGGAAAAACCAGGCCTTTATTCACAACAGAAACCTTTCTACATAGTGCAGCCTACTTTACAGACAAACATCTTAGGTAAAGTGCATTCTTGAAATCTTTGGAGCTCAATATCTCTTGCAGCTTAAAAAAACAAACATTTTGTTTTTCTTTTTTCTTTCAGCCAAAACAAAAAGTATGATCATGTTTTTCCCTGTTGATCACAGTTGCTATGGTCCTCAGAGGCAATCCTAAAGAAAGACAGCAATCAAGTTACAGTTAAATTCTTGAATCCTTAATATTAAACTGGCAGAAATACCATGAAGCACCTGTAAAGCAGGAGTTGCTTGGTGAGGCTTTCTCTCAACTTCTCCATCTCCTTGGTCTTCCTCTTCCGAATCTCCAGCTCAGTCCTCAGCTCTCGGATGCTCTCCTCCAGAAAATGCACAGCTTCCTGAAATGGGGGCCATGATTAAGCAGACCAGTAAAAGGAATGCCTTTACCAATTTTCAGGGAGGCTCAAGTAGCACAGGTTCCCTACCTTGTAGTGACTTGCATCCTCCTGCCTCTGCATGAAGGTCAGTTTGAGTCTCTCCTCCAAACAAGTCCTCTCCAGTTCCAGTTTCTGAATCTCCTCTCTGAGAGGTTTCAGCTGGACCCTCAGCTCCTGGGACTGCTGTTTGGCTTTCACCAGTCCACCAACTGTTGCCTCTTTCCTCTTTAGCAGTGACACCAAAATGGGTTCATACCTAGGTGAGCAATACAGTATATCGGCTTAAAATTGTCATCAGAATATCAATGTGCATAGGAAATTGTCCGTGACTGCTTGGATACAGTATTTGTAGGCATACTATAATTTAAGTGTAATTTGCATTCGTGTGGACTTTCACTGTCCTTGATGTCCACAGTTGATCTGGGTATTAATTACTGAGATGCTGAAGCTCATGGAAATTGGTGGGGGTATGATGATGATGGAAAAGAAAAGAAAATGAGGAGCGATCTCAGCCAAAATTGTCATTGCAATATTCATTAGTAATATCAGAACTGCATGTCTCCCTAGTATAAATAGATATTTTGGATGCAGTATTTTCATGCATCTAAAGCATTCTATGACAGGGACATTACCTGTCTTCCAGTGCTTTCAATCCACCCTGCACGTACTGCTCGACATCCCCGCAAGAATTCCTCCTGCAATCGGTCAGCTCCTCCTGAGTGTTGGAGGTCTGTCCGGAGCTTTGGTGGTGAAGCTTTGCTTGTAGCTCCAATAGCTGTTCCTGTTGGGCTGATCTAAGTTTGGAGCTCTCTTCTGCCAGTTGTAACACCAGAGAGTTCAGCTTTTCCTGGAAAAAGAAAGAGAAAATCATTTTAACTTGATGTTTCCTAAAGAATGCGATGCTCCTACAGCTCCTGGTGGGGGTCTTACCTCTTCTGTCCTCAGCAACTCCAAATCACAGCGCTGATTGTTTAGTGTTGCCTGACTGTGGGCACAGTCCCTTGCCACTGCAAACAGCCTCCTCCTCAACCTCCTGAGCTCTTCTTGCAGCCTCTGTCTCTCCAGACTCACCTTCCATGTCTTCCTCTCTTCTTCTGCCCTTTCCTCCATGAGGCTGTGAATCTCCTTCTTTCTCTCTTCTCGTCTTCCGTCCTCTTCCAGCTTGAGAATTGCAATAAGCTCTGCAACTTTGCTGTCAATCGACTCCTCAGTGTCCTCTTCAACCTTGCTTTCCCTTGCCACCTCCACTTTGTCTCCAGGACCTCTCAGCTGCAGCACCTCCATCAGCAGCTCTTTTCTTTTTTTTTCTAACCGCTGCACCTCCTCTATGCAGTCCTCCATCTGAGATCTTAGTTTATTCATGTCTGATTCAAGGTCAGTTTTTAATTTATGTCTGTCTTCAGTTGTGAAGCTTGCATCAACTATGCCTATCCCGGCAATGTCTTCCATTGTTTCTGTTTCTTCGTTGAACATATGTTCTGTGTTTATCTCCTCACAGTACATTGGATCTATATTTGCTTGATCTAGAGACCCTTGCGGTTCTAAAAACATAAAGTCAGGGTCCTGATCTGCTTTAACATAACCTTGCATCTCTGGTCTCTCCTTTGAACAGCCAGCCAAATTATTTTGTGGGCTTATTTTTCTTGCTGAGTCTATTGTTTCTCCAATCCCATCATCCTTTGAAGCTTTATCTCCTTTAACACAAGAATCAGTATACACTGGCAGCAGTGCTGGGCTGTCTTGCTGTTCCAGCGTCAGAGTTGTACCCCTGTGATGATGAGGATTCTTACGGATGTGCACATATTCTTGGCCTGCATCTGCTGCCTGATTTTGTGCTTCAAAGTCCATGCCAGTCTCTTCCATGCAGCTCTCAAGCATGGCCAACATTCCCAACAGCTGCCCTTCATATTCCAACATGCTGTCACTAAGGCTGTTGCCAGCTGAGGATACAGGCATCTCTGAGCAGTAAGACGTTCCAGGCCTGTGGATGACTGTGCCTAAGCTTTGTCCTTCTGCTGGTTCATTTTCTGTTTGAGTCCCATCCATTTGAGTGTCGATGTAGCAGGAGGAACGATCGGCTAGGGGAGGGCTGCATGCTTCTCCGTAGGTTTCGTGCCTGACCTCTTCTTTGCCTCGAATGCAACTGGGCTTACTCAGACTTGCTTTAGAGTAACCCTCAATGTGGCGTGATCTAAAAGGAATACCTGTAAGCTTTTCACAGCTTTTCAGTAAGACATCCATCTCCTGTAGGTATGGGTTTGAAATGGCTGATTGTTCAAGCTGTTTTTCAGTGAAGCTGTGTCCTGTGGGGTTTTGGTTGCCATTACTTGGTTCCACGATGGTTCTATCTGTATCCCCCGTCTCTTCTATGATGAAGAGTGGACCAAATCCAGGGGATGAAATGTCATCCTCTTGATCCTCCATTGGCTTTGCCAAATTTCTGTACCCTGTTCTGGTGATGTGAACTGCTTTAGATCTGTAACATCCCTTGAAAAAAAGCAAGGAGTCGGTCAGCCACATCATGAAATACATGACTAAAGAATGCTCCAGTTTTAAAGGTTATGCCTAGTCAGAAAATCTTCTGGTTGTCAGGAAATCTTGAAATGTGTTAAATAAAATCTCAGCTAACAGGTAGCAGATAGTACATTGCACCATGAGCCAAAATGGAGAAATATTCTTCTACTATTACTTCCAAAAGACTCCAATGGGTCAGGCGCTGCTAATCAAAGACACAAATCCTTAATCAGCAGGCGGGAATGCCTCTTAATGAGCAGATGCTTTGGCACTGAATTTGTTCTGGATCATTAAGGTGAGTGCTAAGGCATTATCAAAGATGAGACAATTTCAAAACAATGTGATGTCCATCATTCTATGGCGAGAAAGATTGGAAAATATTCAAGACAATTGCGAGTAAACAGCCCATGGTGGACCTAACCGCAAGGTCAACCTAGGGGTAGAATGTTCTGCTCTGACAATTTAGAAGCAACCAAAACATCTCAGGCATACCACAAAGACAAATGCATAAAAATTATGCAACTTTGTTGTGGCCATAGCATTGACAGACAGTCAATGATACGGCTACAAAAAGTCCCACCTTGACGTGTAAGGACAGGTTACTCTAACATACACTACCGATCAAAAGTTTCAAACGTTTTAGACACACTTTGTCATTTTATGGTTTTCTTCATGTTTATGACTGTTTACATTGTACATGGATTCTCACTGAAGGTATCGAAACTGTAAATGGCAACATATGGGATTATGTTGCAAACAAAAAATTACAAAAGAACTTTAAATATGTTTTATATTTTACATTCCTTAAAGTAACCACTCTTTGCTGTGATGACTGAGATATTAACCATTGGCCGTCTCTCAATGAACCTCTGGGAAGTTCTTTCAAGACTCTTTGGAAAACCATTTCAGGTGACCACCTCATGAAGCTCATGGAGAGAACGCCAAGAGAGCACAGCAGTAATCAAAGCAAAGGAGGTCTAAATAATAATCTAAAAAAAAATGTTTAGAGTTATTTCACACTTTTTGTTTACTATATAATCAATGTGTGTTCATCACAGTTTTGTTGCCTTTGGTGAGAATCTACCATGTAAATAGTCATGAAAATAAAGATACCCATTAAGTGAGCAAGTGTATCTAAAACTTTTGACCGGTTGTGTATGTACACCTCTGCTGTCACTATCTTGCTTGGTGGCTCTTTAGTGCAAAAGTGACAAATTGACTCCATACTACCCCTGCTTCCTTAGTTCTTGTGGAAATAACCCAGAAATGGCAGGAAGACGTCTATGTCTCAGTTTTGAGTAAGTTAGTAGAGTAAATGCTGTTGCTCATCTGATTTTGCAATAATCCTTATTTTAGACTGGTTAAGTGCCAGAAAATTTAGTTTGTGAAGTTCTAACGCACAAAACGTTTGAACTAAAAGCAGTTTTATTTACTTTATACTGAGACAGGAAATTGAAGATGTTTCCATGCATGCCAGTGATATACCTGGCTGACACTGATGACATGTCAGTAGGAGTGTTAGGTTAATATTTTGGAGAGTGGCTGTAAATTGTAATGCCATTGGGACTTGTGGATTAATGTAGCAGAGCAGGTTTGCAATTAGTGTGCTACTGGCAGCTGTCCCTTCAGGGGCAGATGTCCAGGCTCTCAAAGCTTTTGGGAATGTTTGGACAAGCCTCAGCAGGCCAGTTCAGGGATTCACATATAAACACTGTAATGCCAACGGTATAAACCAAGGCAGGCGGATTTAAAGCTCTGGCAAGTGGCGTCGTATAGATCAAACAAAGAGCGTTACCATAACATATCATTGTGGCTGTTGATGGACAGATATCTTCACATGGATATTTTAAATAGTATAGTTGAATATTTTGAAATCTAAGACTATCTAGAAGTCTAAGAGTAAATTCAGTAATTTGAGTCAATAATGATTTTCAGACAAAAGTTAGCAGTGCAGAAAGGACATGATGATGTTTTTCAACGCCAAGTTGCTTCTGGTTACATTCAAGTTGAGTCTTCTGTGCTTGTATGAACTTCAGTCAATAAAACTCTGACCACGACAAGCAAGTGACCAGCTGTCATGTTGTAGGAGAGGCTGCATTCCGCCCAGAGGGACTGCTGACCTACATCTGATACAGCATAAATGAAAACTTTTAACCCTTTTTTAGGTAAAAACAAAAAACAACATCCCGTGTTTATAAAGTGTCAATATCAAGTTTTTTGTTTTTAAAATAGAAGTCTTTGCAATAGTAGAAACTTGTCACGTTGTCAAGTTTCAAAGTAGCAACAGAAACCACAAAATCTCAAAGACAATACAGCTGTACTTACAATCAGCAAATATCCAAGTTCATCTTTCAGTGTGTTGACTCCCAATGGTAAATGTGTGGAAGGAGTTGAACAAGTTGTGGTTGAGATGACAAAAGCAAGCTGAGCGGGTGGAGAATGAGCGGGAGAAGGGGTGCAGTATGAACTGTAAAAGGAGGGGAGGGTGAAAAAGACAGCTGAGCTGATCTCCTTCCTCTCACACTCACTGTGCTGCTATGTGTGACCATGACTACCTCAGTTCTGTTTAGATTTAATAACAAACACTGGATTTGGAGAAAGAGAAATAGCAGCAAGCTGTTTCAACCTGACAGAATTGGACAGAATACGTTCTTTAAATGATTAAATTAGTTTTTTAGTGGTTTATGGCTGTGTAAATGTTTACATGTGAGTAAATGAGGTAGCTTTCTGGACATCACTCCAGGATTCCAGCCGTACCTCGTCATTATTGAGAAGTCTTTAAATAGCTGCCTGCACATTTGTGACTACAGTACTTCCCGTGGGAGGGTTGGTTTTCATCTAAACTTCTGACCTCAGTACTTCACCAGAGAAGAGAGGAAATACAAGTAGGTACATGGTGAAAAATGTTCCTCTCTAATGATGCAGAGGGTCATTAGATCAAGAAGGTAACCAGGGTGAGACAATGTGGATGTACATCACCTAAATTAATTGGAATATCACTGAAATGTAAATTTACTTCGGTAACTAAAATCTAAAAGGAAAACTCACATATACAGTACAGACCAAAAGTTTGGACACACCTTCTCATTCAAAGAGTTGTCCTTATTTTCATGACTATGAATATTGTAGCTTCACACTAAAGGCATCACAACTATGAATTAACACATGTGGAATTATATACTGAACAAAAAAGTGTGAAACAACTGAAAATATTTCTTATAGTCTAGGTTCTTCAAAGTAGCCACCTTTTGCTTTGATTACTAATCCGCACACTCTTGGCATTCTGTTGATGAGCTTCAAGAGGTAGTCACCTGAAATGGTTTTCCAACAGTCTTGAAGGAGTTCCCAGAGATGCTTAGCACTTGTTGCCCTTTTGCCTTCACTCTGCGGTCCAGCTCCACCACAAACCATCTCAATTTGGGGTTTCAGGTCCGGTGACTTGGGGAGGCCAGGTCATCTGGCGCAGCATCCCATCACTCCTCCTTCTTGTCAAATAGCCTTTACACAGCCTGGAGGTGTTTTGGGGTCATTGTCCTGTTGAAAAATAATGATGTGTTCCAACTAAACGCAAACGGATGGAATAGCATGCCGCTGCAAGATGCTGTGGTAGCCATGCGGGTTCAGTATGCCTTCAGTTTTGAATAAATCCCCAACAGTCTCACCAGCAAAGCACTCCCACACCATCACACCTCCTCCTCCATGCTTCACGGTGGGGAAACCAGGCATGTAGAGACCATCCGTTCACGCTCTTCTGCGCCGCACAAAGACATGGTGGTTGGAACCAAAGATCTCAAACTTGGACTCATCAGACCAAAGCACAGATTTCCACTGGTCTAATGTCCATTCCTTTGTTTTTTTAGCCCAAACAAGTTCTCTTCTGCTTGTTTGCCTGTTCCCCAGCATGGTTTTTCCTAGCAGCTATTTTACCATGAAGGCCTGATTCCACCAGTCTCCTCTTAACAGTTGTTCTAGAGATGTGTCTGCTGCTAGAACTCTGTGTGGCATTGACCTGTTCTCTAATCTGAGCTTTCTGGGTTTTTCCCTGCGATTTCTGAGGCTGGTGACTCAGATGAACTTTTCGTCCGCAGCAGAGGTGACTCTTGGTCTTCCTTTCCTGGGGGGGGCGGTCCTCATGTGAGCCATTTCTTTTTTCAGTGCTTGATTGGTTTTTGCGACTGCACTTGGGGACACTTTCAAAGTTTTCCCCAATTGTTCAGACTGACTGACCTTCATTTCTTAAAGTAATGATGGCCACTCGTTTTTCTTTACTTAGCTGCTTTTTTCTTGCCATAATACAAATTCTAACAGTCTATTCAGTAGGACTATCAGCTGTGTACTGTATCCACCTCCTGCCCCAACACAACTGATGGTCCCCACCCATTTTTTAAGGCTTGAAATCCCACTTTTAAACCTGACAGGGCACACCTGTGAAGTGAAAACTATTTCAGGGGACTACCTCTTGAAGCTCATCAACAGAATGCCAAAAGTGCCGGTAGCAGTAATCAAAGGCAAAAGGTGGGTACTTTGAAAACCTAGAATATAAAAACATATTTTTCAGTTTTTTTCACACTTTTTTGTTCAGTATATAATTCCACATGTGTTAATTCATAGTTTTGATGCCTTCAGTGTGAAGCTACAATATTCATAGTCATGAAAATAAGGACAACTCTTTGGATGAGAAGCTGTGTCCAAACTTTTGATCTGTACTGTAGGTTCACTACAAACAGTAATTTAGATTATTAGGTCCTCAACAACTAATATTACAAAATACCAGTTTAAAAAAAGAATTAGAAATACAGAAAAACACACAATCACAGAGTAGACTACATGGAGGGTGAGCCACAAAAGGGCATTGCTAATGAAACTGGCTCTTAACATAATGTCATATCCAAGCATATTAATGGAAAGTTGAGTGAAAGGAAAAGGTGCATTAGAAGAGCAGGGATAACTGCAGCCTTTGGAGGACTGTGATTCAAAACCCATTTTAGAGTTTGAAGCATATTCGCAAGGTGTGAGTCAGTGTTTCAAGAGCCACCACACACAGCTGTATCCAGAGCATGAGCTATAACTGTTGCATTCCTTTTGTTTGGCGACTCCTAAATCAGAAATAACATTAGAAGCATTTTACGTTGGTCAAGGAAAAAATAGACCAAACTGTTGCTTAGAGGTCCAAAGACTAGATAACAGTGCATTTTGCATTCCATTTGGAAAACCATGGTCCCAGAGTCTGGAGTAAGAGTGGAGTTGCTTAGTTGTGAAATTTCCACACTTCACTGTGCTCTCTCAAGTACAGTGCAGCCATAAACGAGGACATTTTAGAGCACCTCTGAGGAGCAGAAGGTCACTACTGCAGCAACCTGGGCTTCATTAACACCTCAGCTGTACCACAGGATGGTCACATCCATGCTACACCTTAATCATGCAGTAATACATGCAAATGAAGCCCCAACCAAGTATTAAGTTCACACACAGTATACTATATGGACATGCTTTCAGTAGGCTGCCTATTTCCATTTTTTATTAAACTGAATTTGGGGTTCAGTCTGTTGGTTTATTTCTTAGGATGATACACTTTAAAGACCACTAGATGGCATACTACCACAACCTTTAATCTAACCTTATAATAAATGCTGCAGGAATGAAAATGTTGAATTTCTAATCTAATTTTCAAAAGCACTCACTACATCTAAAATTTCTGTACAGTCATTTCAACACTAATGAGCTTTGTATCTGCTCAAGTTTTGATTGGAAAACAAACTTCTACTTTCCAAAAACAGATTTTCCCATGCCTCACTACAGTAATAATTTACTTAGCCTATTCTAATATCTACCTTATCTTCAGTCAGAACCCTGTGAAAAATTGACAGGTACCCTTTTGGAGATACAGACTCAGTGTTTCTATGAAAACATTTTGCTCACTCTGGGCTCAAGACAAGATGCAAAGTTGATTCAACCCTCTTGACCAAATTACCTTGGTGATTTAGTTAGCCTAGGCTTCAAGAGACTGTAATTTATGTGACGTAATGGCCAACACGTCATCACTGTAATGATACACACCCACACAGCTACTGGGATTTGGGGATTTTAGGACTCTCCCTGACATGTTTACCATAAAAAGCAAAGTTTCCATAGTTCATTTTTGACTGTTTTCTGTTCATTTCCTGTGCAGAGGATGTAGGGGATCATCTCTCTCTCTGTGTGTGTGTGTGTGTGTGTGTGTGTGTGTGTGTGTGTGTGTGTGTGTGTGTGTGTGTGTGTGTGTGTGTGTAAGGATAACCACAGATTTAAGGGGGTGTTGTGGTTCAGCACTTAATGTCCTGCTGGCATAGGCCATATGCTGGACTTTCTTTTGGACTGCTCTGTTACTTTCTGCTCCAATCTACAGTATTGTCCAAACTCACCAGAACATTCTGTCAGTGTGTCCTCCTCCACCTTCTGCTGCTCTTCTTGTCCCACCCTTCAGCTGTAACATATCATTGAACTTGTGCTTTCCTGTGTCACTATTTTCCTATATCAGAAAGATGGGAAACATAACACTGACTTTGTTAGCATTTCAAAGCTTTCTAACCTTTGGATTTGGCATTGTTTTGGCTCACACTTTGACTTTGGTGGAGGACCACCTAAGCAGGTCATCATGCTGTGTATCGGTGACTGAAATCCAGGCTGGGATCAGTTAAGCTTACAAGAGATTCATTTGTGCATATTTGGACTCCCTGTCCAACACACACCTTTTTTTTTACGGTTTAGAAATTCAAAGCAAACCTGAAAATGCTTTTCCAAAAATAGATTATTGTTTAAACTCCAATGGGTGGACTGTTAAAATGGGAGGAGCCTTTTTTGCTTGTGCTCTATGTTTTATTTAGATCATGTGGTCTTAACATGTTTAGTTTACAAGGATAATCTGTTCAAAAATATTTATTTTCATTTCTGGTAAATAGCACAATATGCATTTTTGTTGGCTATTAATTCACATCTCAGCAAGGAATCTTTCCTTAATCCTTGAAAACCTTTTTCATCGATTGTTTCGATTGTTTCGATTGTTGTAAACCAACTATTCTTGGGCTATTGGATTTAAGTGCTGCTTTTGATATGGTCAGAAATCTTGCTGGTTACAAAACTAGTTTGGCCTTTGAGGTACAGCATTGAATTAGTTTAACTCACTGCTAACTGAACTTGATGGATGTGTCTCAGACCATTGTCCTATTTCCAGGGGGTCCCTCAAGACTCAATACTAGGCCAAGTCCTTTGAATCCTTAAGTGTTTCAGTGGAATCGTGTGCCGTTTAATTTTATTGGTTGTTTTGTTTTTCTTAGTTTTTTGGGTGTTTTTCGTGCATAGCTAAGCAGTAATAACAAGCCATCCATCCATCCATTGTCTATACCCGCTTGTCCTTGCAGGGTCGCTGGGAAGCCTATCTCCAGTGGTCGTTGGGCAAGAGACAGGGTACACCCTGGACCCTGCGTGAAAATAATTAATTCAAAACAATACGAAATGTAATGTTCTATGCATTACTATAAAGACTGGTGTTGATTAATTAATTATTTATTTATGTGTAATGGAGACTTAACATTTGTTTTCTTAAGTAATGTTAGAAAACTAATACTGCTCTTAGAAAACAGCTTACAGAACACTGCTAGTATTCACAAGTCGGTTCTTGGCATTATTAAAAGATTGTTATCGCTATCTGCCTTATGATAGAATAGTTGGAAAACCAGTTTGTTTAGTATTTTGTGTGGAGAAGCAGTCCAGTATGGATGGATAGCATTTTGATTCACAGTTATGTTTTGTAATCTTATTTTGTCATATTGGTTCTTTACTGAAAAGCAACATGCATTTCAGTGAAGTCATCTATCAGTCATCTACTGGTAATAAGATGACTGCTTGTGGAGCTATAGAAGAACATTTCTTCTTTACTGTCTCTGCGCACCTTTCTTTTAAAACAAACTGGTTTCCATTTTAAAGACATTGCTTTCTGCCAAAAAGCTCATAACATCTAACCACACTTCTGTCATTGAGGTATAATGCATCATACAGCTATACCGCTGTATAGCCAAGAGTAACATAATGACAGAGAACTTATTTAGTATTTACTTTGAGACGAGTGTTTCTGTTGCATAATTGTCAGCCCCAGTCTTTGTTCTGTTATTAGGCGCCTGTTGTTTGGACATGTTGTCTTTAGGGGTCAAAAGGGATCACTTATTAATTTGCTTACAGGGTGCCATGTCTTCTTTGGGAATGTTTTTTCACTGAAGAATGTTTTATCTGTCGCTTTAAAAAGCTTTGAATTTCTTAATTATCTTAACTCTTACCTCCAAGGCTAATTCATTGTGATTTCCAAATATAAGGAAGTTTCTGGCAGTATTTCTGTTTTGGAAGCAGCCTCTATCTTAGAATGTTGAGACAGACGCTAGATTGTTTGTTTTTTTCTTTTATTCTATGAACCTTTTGTGGGAATTGTTTTTTTGTTCGGTGCATCATCTTCATGCGGTTACACAACCACGGCCTCTTCCCATCGATAGACACAGCTGATGGAAAGGTTGATAAGGAGAGATGAGAAAAACTGGAAGAGATTAGATCATCTTTGTTCATTCATGAAAGACAGACCATGAATTAAGTTTTCATGTGTTAAGGAAGATGTTTGTGGGACATAGAACTTAAGTACAAGGAGGTTTGATGGACTTTTCAGCATTTTATGCAACATTTGTGGCTGCAGTAAAAACTATGTTCTATAATTCCTGTTTTTCTAGCAACACCTGTACCTGTTGCTTTCTAACTTTTGGCCTTGCACTTTGGTTTGGTGTTTAATCATGTTTAGTTATTCTTCACCTGATCCTTGGTTTCTCCTTGTGTTTATCAGTGTTTTGACATTTCTCTACTCAGCTCCTTCCTTTTTACACCCCTACAGCTGTTCTAATTACAGGTAACCAATCTCATCAGTTTTCCATGCTTGTACTTACCATCTTCTATACATATTATTCTTAGTTCACTAAGTCAGCTACCAGTTCCTCCTGTAAAGTTCCTGCTTCTCGTCCTGTATAGACCCTCGCTGCTCGCCCAACACCACATTTGAAGTCCTCAGGTGCTCCTGATGAAGGAATCCAGACGTCGTCTTTGTGGATTCATTCAAAAACATTTTTTCTTTTCCGATTCTTCAAGACATTGGATGATCAGGCTCTCATATTCCACACTGTTTTCATTTTGAACTGTCTTTTTCCAGCAACAACTCACCCAGCTCATACTGTTGCCAAAAATTCTCCCGACACACTCGTGTCAAATTTAGACATAAAAAGCTTAGATTTCAAGTTGGTTGTTTGTGTAGTGAGTCATCAACTAGCGTGGGTGTAAAATACAAGCCAACGTGTCCACATGCATGAATTTCCCCAGTCTTTGAAGAAATTGCAATTTACTGATGTAAGATACCTAATGGTGTGCTGTGAATGTTACTTTAAAGCACTGCAGTTAGCTATTGTGACCGCTATCTTTAATTGAGTGAGTTTTTATGACATTTTACAAGTTGCCAAAAATGTTCTGAAAAACATTCAGACTTTGAAGGAACCAACATTTTTATTTAAAAGTGGTTTCACTGGAGTAGATTAGTGCTCTGTTTTTAGCTCCGTTAATGAGATGGTGTGTGAGTTCCGGTCCCTCTTTTCATGTTAAAGAAATGACAGAGGTCACCTCAGGCTTCCTGCTAGTGACAGGAAGCCTGTGGCGACCCACAGCAGAGAGTGAAAACAGATCGCTGAACAGGGGAAAGTTGGAGAGGCAGAGGCAGACAGAGAGAGGGGCATTTTGGGTGGGAGTGTTGGAAAGCAGCAGTGGCTTTGTTTTCGTCCAGCCCCAAACAGCCCCGCACCGACCACACCCTCCCAGAAATTCCTGCTTCAAAAATACTTCAACTTTTTTAGCGGAGCAGTTAGAAAAACATGTTCAGTTTTTTTTTTCGTTTTCCACACGAAAAGCCTTGATCCAAAGACAAAGCTTTCTCTAGACCAGGGGTTCCCAGTTAAAATAGCAGGAGGTCCACTTCATCCTTCATCCAAACATTTTGGGGTCCGAACATTTTTAATCAAGAGACAAAAATATGTTTGTTGATCTTTATTTAACATTTATTTAACACTAGAGATTCTTTAACTACTGATCAATTATTCATATGCCCATGAAATCATATGCTGAACCGAAAAGAGCAATCCAATTTAAGTACCATTATTAAACACACCTTGAATGGCTCAGTCAAGCTGGGTCTGTGCAACTTGGTATAATTCTGCTCTCCTTGTTGTGCTTGTGGCAGGCAGGGCTCTTTGCCTAACCTTTTCCTTAAGTTGTTGATCTTCTTTTCCATTAAGTGTTTCTGCCACAGCTTCCATGCACTCTTTGATCATTTCCCAGTCAGTGAAAGGCTTTTTGTGTTTTCCCAAAATCCCCTGTACCCACAGTGAATACTCGTATGCTTACTGTTGTGCTGTCAGAGACTGTATGCTTCTGTCCATTCATCTTTATATGTGTGATTTTCATAGTCCATTGATCAGATGCTCCGCAGGTCTATACCATATTAACACGAGATGCGGCGCAAGTGAAGTTAGACACTGTTGGACAACATGCAGTAATATATAAATGTTTAAAATCAGGTCGGGGCAAGCAAGTACAAGCAAGTACATATAACGGCACATTGGTCCGGATCCGGACCCTGGTCCGCTAATCCATGACCTCTGCAGTAGACCAACCAAGTGTTGGGTAGGAAAAGAATAAATGGTTTTCAAAGCGCTTATTAATAAACCCCCTCCCACCTCCACGTGCGCCTACCACTTTTGCACATCTAGAGTTACCTTTTTCTCTTTGTAAAAAGCTCAGTCATGTTGGTTGGACAGTGTGTGTGAAGTTGAATTTTCAAATCTCGCAACATATTCTGAATTGCATGATGGTCTGGACTTTGACTGGGCCATTCTAACAGGTTTACTTCCAGGACTGCCATGTGTCTATCGATCCATTTTCCTGTCTTCTCAACTCTGACCAGTTTGTCTGTCCATGCTGAAGAAAAAATGGATGTGTTTGACCATAATGTCCATTGTTTACATTTAGATTAAAAAGGTGGGAAGCGTGTAATCCTCAGGACACTATCCCCAATGTAACGTACAAGGGTGAAAGTGTCATGTTGTGCTGGTGCTTCGCTGCAGAAAGGACTGATGCACTGCACAAAATAGATGGCATCACGAAGAACACTTTGTGGAAACATTGAAGCAACATCTGAAGACATGAGCCAGAAACTTAAAGCTTCAGCATGAATGGGTCTTTCTTGTAGATAATGACTTCAAGGACACCACCAAAGAATTACAATGTTCTTTGGAGTGGCTGTCACAGAGCTCTGATCTTATGACAAAGGTTTGTGGTCAGAGCTGAAAAGGTGTGTGTGAGCAAGACTGCATTCAAACCGGACCCTGTGACAAAGGTTCTGTCAGGAGGAATGAACCGAACTTCCAGCAAGCCGTTGTGAGAAACTTGTGGAAGGTGACCCACATTGTTTCACCCAAGGCCCACAGTTTAAAGGTAATTAAAGCAAATAAAAATGCACTGTAAATAAACTTGAATTTGAAAAAAGGTTAAGAAATCTCTCTCTGATCACTCATTATATCAGAATTTAGCAAATACAAATATTGTTGGTAATCCTAACTGATTTAAAACTTGAAAAGTTTAGCTTGATCTAATGACAGAGAGAGAAAATGGGTTTAATCTTTTCATACAGTCTATGTAAAGATCTAGTTTTAACTGTAAATCAACTGATTTAAACTTGATTAAATTAAAATACACCCTGGAGCAAACCACCCTATGGCCAGCTGTTAGCTCAGGTATGCCAAGGACCAGTCCTACTACCCTGAAGCCTTTAGATTCATCCCTTCACCAACACAGCTGAATCTGCAGAGCTGAATGACTGAATGCTGATCAGGGAATTCAGCCATTTGATTCAGATGTGTTGGAGAAGGGATTTATCTATATGCTGCAGGATAATAGCTTTCAAGCATTGGAGTAGGAAACCCCTGTTTTAGCTTAACTTCTCCATGAGAACTTTTTTTCTGATTCGTTAAACGGATATTATTAAGACAGCTGTCTTCATGTGAGTCTCTAGCTGTTCTGTATTATCCAGAGGGAGGCCTGTGATTGTATAAAGGTTATCCTGAGCATACTTTTTACATTTTTTTGACCTATTAAACTTACTTTATAGTGATCACTGTGGTTCGACCACTCTTAGGGAGAGCAATGAGTGTCTTGATCATCTGACAGTTTGTCAGACATTGGATTAGTGAAATTTTTATGACATTTACATCCTGGTAGGATGGATTTGTCACCTCATGACTTACTGTCAAGTGTTCTAAAAACTGGCTGTAATTAAATTGATGTTCTATAAGAGCAGCAGGACTATAAAGTTACGCTCATCTTGTTTGATTGAATCTTGAAAATTTTGCTTTCAATCTGCCATTCATGTTCTCAAACATATAAATAATTAACATATTTTTGTCTTTGTTGGTTTACTCAGTAGTAGGGCTGGGCGATATGGCCTAAAATCAATATCATGATATATTGAGCAGTACTCCTCAATAACGATAAATAGACGATATCACTAACCCACTACCCTACCTATACACAGCTAAAAAAGAAAAAACAGCTTTTCCTTTCATTTTTTAAAACACCAAAAACACCGACATGGGCAAAATAACGTCATTGTTGTAAATTTCGGTATCAGTAAAGTTTCGGTTTATTGCCCAGGCCTACTCAGTAGTTGTATCTACTGATAAAATAATTTGTGTGTTTAGAGTTTCTACAGAAAGATAGAAAATCCATGTTACAAGCTTCCAAGGCCTTTTAGTTGAATTCCTGTTTCCATGTACCCTCTGTTCAATCAGCTCTCACTGCCAGCTGTAACCTCTGCCATCTACAGTAGGTTGGTAAGACAAAGGTGTCTCTGTTGCACAAACAGGAATCCCCTCTCTTTTTCATTGCTGAGTTTCGACCTCTCCTTATTTTTTAAACTATTATTGCACCCCATAATTCTCCTGCTGCGCTCATTTCTTTTTCCCCTCTTACCTTCCTTTCCACCCCTCCCATCCTCTCAGCTGCTCTATGTTATAAATAACATACAGACTTATTTTGCTGAAGGTAAAACGTGAATGTCAACATTTAATTAGTGCAGCTGCAACATATGCTGGTGTTTTGGTTGAGATGTGGTGTTGTGTTTTTTTCAAGGAAAGCACAGAGGGAAGTATTTGGGGCAGAAAGAATGGTCGGTCGCAGGACAAAAGCAGGTCAGGAATGATAATGCTGCTCTGAGAGAGCTGGGCTTATCCCAGCCGGCAGTATGGATTTTCTGCCTGCAGTCTGCCTTCAGTCCCATCAAACACACACGGTCACACACAGGTCCCTACAGAAAGTTTGGATCACACTCTTTTAACTGTCAGTCCAGCCAGATCAAGTTCCTTTATGACACCGAATAGTCTCAATATCCAAAATGCACTTAAAGCTTGCAGACGTTGGTGTCCCTGATGTCGTTTTTTGTTCTTAAATATATATTTAATGGGCCTATTGGATAAATATTACCTCATACTTGTTTATACAGAGCCTTGCAAAGCTTTTTATACCTCTATATCATTTTCCTTTCATTTTATAATTATGAACTACAATGTGTCATTCTATCACACAAATTCCTAATAAAAATGTGAAAAAAATGCTCTGTAAATGCTGAGGTTTGTTAGGGAACAGTAATAAACAAACTGCATCATCAAGACCAGGAATGATGTTAAGGAGAGGGGTTAGGTTGTAAAACAATATCCCAGGCTCCTGGGGTACTTTACAGTTCATCATCTGAAAATGGAAAGAGTGTGGCACAGCAGCAAACTTATCAGGGCACAGCTGTCCAACTAAACTGTAAAAGAAAACATTTAATAGAGAAGTAACTTTGGAGAAGATGCAGAAATCCACAGCTCAGATAGGAAAATCTGTTGACAGAGCAAATGTTAGTCTAAGAGTCCACCAACCTGGGCTTTATTTAGGAATGAGACAAAGAATTGTTTGAAAGACAGTAATTCAATTCAGTTTTCAATACAGTTTTATTTATATAGCGCCAATTCACAACACATGTTGTCTCAAGGCACTTCACAAAAGTCAGGTACATACATTCCAATTAGTCCTAACCATTGAACAGTGCAGTCAGATTCTGTTATTTATTCAAATTGGATAAAAAGTTTTTCTGTCTAAGGAAACCCAGCAGCTGCATCCAGTCAGTGACTTGCAGCATTCCCTCCTCCCGGATGAGCATGTAGAGACAGTGGACAGTCACTGGTGTTGACTTTGCAGCAATCCCTCATACTGAGCATGCATGTAGCGACAGTGGAGAGGAAAAACTCCCTTTTAACAGGAAGAAACCTCCAGCAGAACCAGGCTCAGTGTGAGCGGCCATCTGCCACGACCGACTGGGGGTTAGAGAGAACAGAGCAGAGACACAAAGAGAACAAAGAAACACTGATCCAGGAGTACTTTCTATGGGAAGGAAAGTAAATGTTAATGGATGTAGCTCCTTTAGTCCTTTCACCTAGAAAGAAAGAACAGATAAACTCTGAGCCAGTTTTCAAGGTTAGAGTCTGAAAGAGAGCACAGAGAGTTAGTCACAGTAGAAGCTCAGTCAATCGCCATGTCTAGGAGACAGAAAGGGTTAAACACTAAAAGACAGGGCCATGTGGATCATCTGTAGAGGGTGAGCATTAAGTTGTTGCCAGCAGAAGCTTGGAGGATTCCCCTCTCTAGAAAGGTGTCACAGGTAGACACAGAATCAGGCCAGGTGTAGCTTCTAGGAAGAGAAAAGAGAGAGAACAAAGTTAAAAGCTGAAATAATAGCAAATAATGCAAAATTGGACAGTAGTGTGAGAATGTAGCGAAGAGGGTGAAAGTGGTCATTATGTCTTCCAGCAGCCTAAGCCTATAGCAGCATAACTACACAGAAAGTTTCAGTTCAGATTATTTAGTTAAACGGCGCTTATTTTCAACAATGTCGTCTCAAGGCACCCCACAAAGGGTCCCACTGATGGTCATTGTTATACTAAAAACCACAAGGATTGGGATATCTCTCTTTGTCAGACTGATTATTACCATTGGAAAAGAGAAGGGGTCATACAGGTAGCAGAAATGGAGGGTGTGTTACACCTTAACCATAACTGAGCCGGTTGAGAAGTACTACTTGCAGTTTGCCTTGTGCAATGCAGGGGACAACAGCAAACATGTGGAACAAGGTACTCTGGTCAGATAAGACCAATATTAGCCGTTTTAGCCAACATGGAAAACTCCGTGTGTGGGAGAAAACACTGCTCACACCATCCACACTGTGAAATATGGTAGTGGCAGAGGCATCATGCTGCAGAAACACTTTTCTTGAACAGTACAGTGGAAGCTGGTCAGAGTTGATGAGACAATGGATGGAGCGAAATCAGGGCAATCATGGACAAAAAAATCTGGCTGCAAAAGATTTTGAGACTTGGTCAACGGTACACCTTCCAGCAGGACAACAACCCTAAAAATATAGCCAGAGCTGCAATAAAAAAGTTTAAAAGCAAATCGTGTGTATGTGGTCAAATGGCCTAGTCAAAGTCCAGACTTAAATCCAACTGACAATCTGTGACAAGATCTTACAATTTATACATATGGAGACTCTCCATCCAATCTGTGTCAGTGTCAGTGTCAATCTTGACGTGCAACGCTAATAGAGATAGTCTCCCAGAGACCTGCAGTACGCCACACCTTTCAGATAAAAGCTATGCATCATTTTCCATCCAATACTCAATTATGCAGACATCTGTGTTGGTCCATCACTTAGAATAAAAGAAAATACTTTGAATACTGTGGCTGTAACATGACAGAACCTGTAAAAGTTCAAAAGGTATGAATATTCTGCAAGACCCTGGAATCTTTATTGTTTCACTATATCACATGATTATTACATTGTAATCCTGCATCAGCAGGAACAAGGCTTGTAAAGAGGCATCCCCTGTGACTGTAGCAAAGAGTAACAGATTATCCAAGGGAGGATTGGTGCTACATACCCCAGTAGGCTCATAGTGTTCAGTGGGTTAATGATTTTGTCCTTTTCTCCACACACTCTCACACACACACACACACAAACATTCCCAGAGGGACTCAGTCCTTTAGCAGACACATTGAGGATGGCTGTTTTCTTCTCCATTGCCATGGAAATCTTAAACATTTCAGTGTGTTAAACACGTGTCAACTGAGCTATGACTCATTTTAACCCCTCCCAGCACAGCAGTTTACGGTACACAGCCCACTACCTCCTGCACTCTTCCATGCACACTCGAACCAAAAGCCAAAGTCAGACCTCACATATCATTAATCATCTTACATTCATAACCAGCTAACATGTCTGATACATGTGGGAAGTTAATTAAGTTTTAATTACTTTAAATGGAAGCAGAATGGCAATATGTCACCCAATCTAATTGGGACATAATGGACACAGTGTGTATTCATTCTCTCTTGGCTGCAAATCTTCCTCACAGTTTTCCATTGTTTGCTGAAGGGACATTACTAAGACTTTTGCTGACTAATGCCGAGAGAAAAAAATATTAGATTGAGAGAAAATGACCTGAACCATTTGAGAGCCATGTGTTGTAGGACTTTTGCCTTAGATGTGGTCTGACAGTGATGGGTTCAGGCAATGTGGCAGAAATAGCCCAGGAATTCTGACAGACAGATGATCTGCAGCCTCAGAAGCTGAATCAAGACTACAACTCACTATGTCACGATGTGGAATTTTGGTTTAGGATTGGATCATGTTTTTTCAGTCAAGTGTTTTTCTGTTTTCTTCTGATTATGGTAGCTTTAGGTTCTATGCTTCAGGCGCATTTTCCATTTCTTATAGATTTGTCTAGGATCTGCTTTGCTCTGTGTTCTTATGGGTTTGATGATTGTCTGCTTAGATCTGTTCCTCCTGTTTTTAGTTATGAAGTTCATTTCCTCCCCTGTCCTTCGTATCTCTGTTCTCTCCCCTGTGTTCTGGTTTCCTGGGTTTGTTTACAGTTTGTTCCTCGTCTACCTCCTCATGTTCCTGTTACTCCTAATTTGGTTCACCTGCCTCTCAGTCTCCTAGTCTGTCCACACCTGTGTCATGTTCCCCCAGATTATCTGCCCTATTGTTTCTGTTCGCCTCCTTCTGTATTTAAGTCTGTTTATGTTCATTGTTCCCCGCGGTGTCATGATGTCTCTTTTGGATTTTTGTCCTTGCATCGGATCCTGTTAGGTCCTGTTTTGAAATACCCTGTAAACAGGATTATCTTGTCACCCTGCACCTCACCTTCATGTGAGTGAACTCTTTTCGATCCCACTCTGCTTTTCTCCATGCTTGTCTGCCTTTGGTCCAGCATCAACAACAATTATGACACACTAGCTAAAAACGGAGCACATAGAGCAAACTAAGAGGAGGATTTGCCTGACAAAGTGCAGCTTAAGCAAGAAATCTGAATTGTTTGGTTCATCCATTTTCTACACCAGCTTATCATTGCAAGGTCAAAGGTGTCTGGTGCCTTTCTCTAGCAGTCATTGGGTGAGAGCTGGGGTACACCCTGGACGGGCCCATCACAGGATAACACATAGACATACACACCCATACCTAAGGGCAATTTAGAGTAACCAGTTAACCTAACAGTCATTTTCTTAGACTGTTGGAGGTAGCCGGAGTACCCAGAGAGTACCCACGCATGCATGGGGAGAACATGCACACTCCATGCAGAAAGACCTAGGGCCGGGATTCAAACCCAGGACGTTTGAACCAACTGCAACACCATGCAGCACATACAATAGGACTTTCAGCCCAAAACCAGAAAAAAATTTTTTTTTTTTTTCTTGATGGTTTAAAGGCAGAAAGATGAAAAATATGTTGTGTAACTGTTTCTGTTCATTATAAAAAAATACAGTTCTTAAAATAAAAAAAATATTAATTTCCCCTTTAACTTTTCCCCTTTATTTCCTGTCACAACCACAAGCTTCAATGTCAATTAGCAAAAAGTATTTCATATTTTTCATTTGTTTTATAAATAAAACTTTGAAAAGTGTCCTATGGAGAAATGTTCAGTCCCCTTTACTCTGATAACTGTAATTAAAGTCCCGTGCAACCAATCACCATCACCTAAATAGTAAATAGAGTCCATCTGTATGTAATTTAATCTCAGTATCAAGCCAGCTGTTTTGTGAAGGCCTCGTGGTTTGCTAGACAACCAGTAGCATCATGAATACATTTATGAATACTTTATTGTCCATGCATGTGAAAATTTGCTTTTGGCTTTTACCCAGCAATAACATACAGTACAAAACATGAAGACTAGGAAATACAGCAGACAGGTCAGGGATAAGGTTGTGGATCAGTTTAAAGCTGGGTTACATGATAAAACAAAATCTCAAGCTTTGAACTTCTCACAGAGTTCTGTTCAATCCATCATCATGTAAATGCAAAGATTATAGCACAACTGCAACCTACCATAACAAACCCTCCACCTAAACTTGCAGTCTGGGCAAGGAGAGCATTATTCACAGAAGCAGCGGAGACGCCCATGGTAACTCTGGAGGAGCTGCAGAGAGAATCTGTTTACAGGACAACTCCTAATCGTGTACTCCACTGACCTGACGTTTATGAAAGAGTGGTAAGAAGGAAGCCATGTCAAAAGAATGTCTTCAGAAGTAGGAGTAATGTAGGAGACACCGCAAACATGCGGAAGAAGGTGCTCTGTGGTCAAAAATGCATACTGTACAGAACCCTGAACACACCATCCCTATCATGAAACATGGTGATGGCAGCATCATGCTGTGGGTATGCTTTATACAGCAGAGACGGTGAAGCTGGTCAAGTTCATAATACATGCACATCCCTGTGCTAGATGCCCAAATGGTCAAAGTCTAAACCCAAATCTATCTATCTATCTATCTATCTATCTATCTATCTATCTATCTATCTATCTATCTATCTATCTATCTATCTATCTATCTATCTATCTATCTATCTATCTATCTATCTATCTATCTATCTATCTATCTATCTATCTATCTATCTATCTATCTATCTATCTATCTATCTAATTACAGTAATCGAACCAGCCATGTCCTGCAGCTACAAACTAGTTACCCTCATCCCTGCTGGCTGCCATTGCCCACCAGCCCACCCACTCAGCTATGCCCCTGTGTAGTTCCTCACCACAGGGCAATCTGAAAGTCATGTCAGATTTCTGGCGTAAAGTTTAGGTTAAATGCAAGTGTCAGAAAACACAACAGCCTCAAAGGTAACTGGCCCCTTGTGACTCGCCCTACCTGTCTGTCTAATTATGTGTGTGTGTCACTTTTAACAAGGGGTGTCAGGTTTCCACCTGGCTGCATGGGGTCAAGGGACAGCCTCAGCTTTGCATTTGCAGATTCTTTTCCACAAAACTAAATCTACAAAGCAGTCTCTGATTAGCATTTGTGACCCAAGCTATGTGTTTTTTAAACTTAGCCACTGTGACTGAAAGTAACACAGAGGTTCCCCCTCCAGAGCGACACTGGGAACACTGCACCCGGTCCCTGCAAAGAAGGTTAAGAGCGAGAGCACAAAAGCATACAAAGTGCAGAACAAAAATCACTTATGATCCCTGCAGCCACAGCAGAGGACTTTGCTAAAAAGCCAGGCTGTTTGGAATGTGGAGAGAGGCAGGCAGTGGAGCTGTGTGGCTGACTGCAAACAGGAACGTAAGAGGGTGGAGGAGAGGCTGGCTCTCATGCGAACGGAGGGACGGGCTGTTCAGAGAGCATGGAGCTTCATTCACTCTGCTAAACACACACACGCACACTCATATATCCCCTGGAAAGCTGTTCTCAAGCTGAAAGAAAAAAGAGGAGCAGCAGAGAGAACGGCACGCTCGCTGAGTAAGTTGTTTAAGGCTGTGCCTTTACAGAGTGTCTTACAGCAAAACAAAATGTTTGGTTTGCAACTATAGATAGAAGAAACTTCTGTCTGCAGTTTATCCTAATGCTTTCTGTTTGTGTTTTTAGTTAAAAGTAGGTTTTTCTCATTCTTAGTGTAATTGCACTGAGCTTTTTTCTGTTCTTTAACTCATCCTTGCTTAGTTTTCTGCTGATTGAAACCGCATGTGTGCACACACACACAGACGCTCTGCAGAGATCTGCTTAGCCAGCACAGGATAAAAAATTATGGGTGGGTGAGTGATGTGCGAACTTCAGCTGAACAATGACTGCATGCTCCAGGTTAGCCAGCTGGTTTTATCCTTTTAGCCTGGGCTATTTTCTTGTTCTCCTTCGCGACATCTCATTCACTCACTTCTTCCAGTGGCTTTCATCTCCAGCCAACTTTCACATCTCATCATGCTGATCTCACTGTTATCCCAGGTGGTGACAGTCAGAAAAAATAGAAACTAAGAGGGGCCAAAGAGGGACAGACGCTGTCATCAAATCCTAGAGAGCAAGGAGGTTTCAGATCCGGCGAATTATTCCAAGTGAAGACCCGAAGCAGGTCCAAGGGAGCGATATCTACCCACGGCTACCAGGACCAATCTCACAATGTCCCGGAGGAGGTCTACAGGTGATCTGGTGCCCAGGGACATCACTGAGATCTTAGCCAGGGAGGCAAGGGTTCAGCGTGGACAGAAGAAGTCTGGAAGCTCCCTGGAACAGGCCTTCAGCTGGTTAAGGAAGAGTCGGAGGAAGAAGATCCTTGGCAATGGGCTGGACCGTATTCCCACTGGGGTGGCGAATAATAAACTGGGACTTCACAACCAAGAGGCTGCAAAGGGTTAGTGTTCTCTCATGTTGTAGTTTGCATTTCAAGTGATTCACTTCATTTTTGCTCCAGCGTCATTTTAGTCTTTTAATTTCGTAAGAAATGTAAATGTTTGAAACACTGAAGTAGTGAAAGCCCCCTATTGGTTAACAAACATAATGCAAACTCAACACAAATTCTTTCCATTACTAAAGGTAAAGTCCATATTTTCAGCATAAAGGTAAAAAACTGATCCAAACCCTTTTCTCATAGGGATACAATAATATATGTTTATGTTTGTAAATGTAAAAAGTGCCAACAAAGAAAAATTCCTTGATTCAGTAGTCAGTATATCTTTAGTGTCTATCAGTTGGATGTTTTTGGTTTTATGATACATCTCTAAAGGTGCATCTGAATAAATTATGATATTATTGAAAAGTTTATTTATTTCAGTAATTCAATTCACTAAGTGAAACACATTATATAGTTTAATTGCACACACACTGATGTTCCCAAGCCTTTATTTCTGTGAATTATGATGATTTTATGCTTACAGGTAATAAAAACAGACATTTAATATTAGAAAGCATTAGAATTCAATACAGAAATGTTAGCTAAATGAAAAGCTTTTCAAGAAGCTTTTCAAAGGTTGTTATTTTCAAAAGGTTGGAACGTGTTATTGAGATTTACCTGTTTATTATTATTATATTATGCCTTTTCTCCTTTGATCATGGTTATGATCACGTTTGCTCCAGCTGAGTCTTATTATGTAGGTGTGTAACTACCAGCTCCCAAGATGGGAAAATACACAGGGATGAGAAGAAGCGTGATTTTAACATTACTTCAGGAAAAAGTTGAATACACTTTTTTTGTTAGTTTTTTGTAAATAGAGTAAAGGTTCACAACTCGCAAACTCCGTTTTAATAAATCTGTACTAAGTGTAGAGTTATCCAATTTATGGATGCGGTTTAATTCCAGGGTGGTCCTAATATACAAAAAAACTTTGGAAAAGCTCTTTTTATTGTTTTTACAAAGGTTTCATAAATGTCTGATTAGTGTATTTTAGTGTATAACATCTAACTGAACAAAAAAAACTGTGAAATAGCCCTTTAGTTCAGCACTGATAGGAAACTCGGAAGCAGATGCTAACTTTATTAGCAGCTAATGGTTAGCTAGTCACAGAATGCTCCCAGCTCTCACAAATACATTTTGTGGTGTCTGCTAGCCCAACGAGCAACACAAGAACTAATTTCTTTCTTACTTCAAAATAAAATCTGAAACAGATTCATCAGGTTATCAAGTTTAAAACACTCACTTTCATACCTGGGCTTATAATAATGGCTTACACTTACTTCATCAGACGAAGTCAGACTAACACAACTAGATAGCGCTAGATAGACAAGTGGCCAAAAATAGATCCAATGAACAGATTTTACTTTAAAAATGCTATTTGTCTCTTTCCTAAACTGGTCCATTACAAAGGGAAAGGTTAGGGTTGAATCTTATCACACTGGTTGGCAGATAAAGGGAGGTGAATAAATGAAGGTGTTCTCCATTAATTGAGGCTCTGTCACAGCTTGTCATTGATGCTCCTGTAATGATTACATTTTTTGTGGATCATCCTTTTCAAGCCTTTTCTTATTTCTTTGGTGACTTTGTTGTGGATTTGTTTTGTTTGTTTTTTAGCAGGCTTCATGGTGATGATTTATATCTGAGGAATGTGTTGAAAAAAGTTTAGAGGGATTTATTTTTGGTCAAGACATCAGTCTGCAGATCTATATTTTGAAAAAAGTGACTCACTGTTGCGACTCAGGGGTCTAATCCCCTTTTTCTGTTTATTGGTGCGTTTGCTTGGTCGGCAGCACAGAGATTACCCATGGTCCCAGTTTCCTGTTTTTGTTCCATCCCTATACTCACCCCTTTCTGTTTAGTCATTCTGTTTGTGCCAGTGAGTGTTATTGTTATGAATTTAGATTCACTCCAGTACTTTCTTTACTAAATTCAAACTAAACTAAAATGATGGCCTTTCATGATTCATTAATATGCTCTATATATTGGATGGGTAACATACAATGACTCCACTGGAAACCAAATATTAACTAGTGATAGTGCTAATAATTCCTCAGCAGAGGATGTGGTCAAAGGCTGATGTTAAAAATGTGTGGGAACCATGTTTCTTGGCATTTTGTGCGAGGGACTTTTCCAGTTTAAGCCTGGAGGGAACACATTAAGAAGCATGACGAGCAACAGACTGAAGGGTCCATAGCTAGGTCAAATGCTACATCTTTGAAAGTCAGGTAGGGCACATTATACTGAAGACTTCCAGCTTGTTCCCTTCAGTTCTTCTCAGACTGTGGTAAAGAAATGTGTTAAAAAACTTGGTTCACCTCGTTGAACCCCAGATTTTATCCACTTTATTTCTGTCCATCCGAGCAGAGCTTTTACCCAGAGAACTGAACTGCATTGCTTCCTCCCTCCTTCTTTTGGGTTATAGGTGACCTATCAACAATGCCGTAAAAATGTATTACGGATTTCTTGTGTTTTTGCTTTCTGTCCGCATTTGAATGTTTCTGATCGTCAAACAAATTTTTATATTAACCAAAGATATGAATACATAAAAAAAATCACTCTTGAGTTTTTCATTTATTTTGGGAAAATGCTATCCAAACCAGTGTGGCCCTAGGTGAAAGAATTGCCCACCTTGTTGAATCATGAAATCATGTGATTAACCACATTTTTGTGGTTCCGTTTAACTAGCCACACCCAGCCCTGATTGATGCTAGACTTATAGATTCCAAAAATCACTTAAACAGAACCTCTCTGTCAACACGAAGTAGGCTAAATGATCTCATAAAGCAACACACCATGTTCTTATATACAGAAATTTGGATAAGAAACAAAGTCATTGACATCTGTTGGTCCAGTAAAAGTTTCCAAGCCATTTCTAAGACTTTGGGACTCCAGCAAACCACAGTGAGAGCTATTATCCATAAATAGAGAAAACTGGAACAGTGGAGATCCTTCCCTGGAGTGGCCAACCATTATTCCAATCACTCATTCAGGTGGTCACTAAATAACCCAAAAGCAAGATCTAACCCAAAGCATCTATGGGAAAGGCCAAACCCACCTCTAACGAAAAAAAATACAACAGCACCAAACATTTCATTAAAACATTTTGATGATCCCCAAGTACTTTTGAAAAAATATGTGGACTGATGAGACAGAGGTAGAACTTTTAGGAATGTGTATGTCCCATTACATCTGGTGTAAAACTAACCCAGCACTTCAGAAAAAGAATCCTAATACTGACAACCTGTCTACCCTGGTTTTTAGTAGCAGGATTGGCTTGGGTTGCTTTGCTTCTTCAGGAGCTGGGTGAATTGCCATAGTTCGTAGAACTGCTCTCCAGCAGAAATAGAAAAAAAGGGGGACGTCAGTCCATGAGTTTGTGAGTTTTTTTAGAGTGGCCTGGTCACACGAAACTGTACTTCATCACTACAAAGACGGGCTGACTCTAAACTGCCTCTGACCCTTCATAAATCACAAGCAGCGAGGGCAAAATACCGCACAGATGTGAGTTTTCAAAAATAAAGCCAGCAGTGCGGGAGGTACAGGAGGTATAGCAGGACATTGACGTCACCACTATGCATGCAATCTGTGTCAAAGATTTCCCATGGCAGTTTTTCAAAACAATAACGGTAGGCAAATATTAGTAATCCTCTATTTGGCCCAGCAAATCCTTTAAATTTAAATTATATATCTCACCTTCTTACTCGTCTCACCTGAAATTACTTCTGAGTCTTGTTTATGCTTTCAAATGCTGTGGCTTGCTAGTCTCACAAATCATATGTCATCGATAGATCACTCCTTTGACCAGACTTGCCCCTGTAGCAGTATGAGGGGCTGTTGTTACTCAGCTTGGCGAGTCAGGGGTGTAAAAGTAAGGGCCTGGTGGACGATACAAAACAACAAACATTTGCCCTATCACAAAACACATGGAGACAGAAAAAAGGCAGCTCATCTCGAATGTTTTTTTAAAAGGACATACAGATACAATTTTGTCAGAATCCATCTATAATGGCAAGTTCCCTTTCACCAAAATGTCTTGTACAGAGTTTCTGTAGAAGTATGTTCTCAGGTCAAGTTTGTGTTTTCGAGATGTCAACTCTTTCAGGCTACCTTATGAGTGCCCACTATGCTTAGTTAGAAGGGAGGCCTCTGACCATAAAGGACATTTCATCTCTTGATATATTGTTACGTAAGCATAAACTTGAAAATAATCCACTTAATTTTGTTCAAATAAGATGCCTCACAGATGCCTCTTTTTTTTTCCTTGTATATCTGCAAAGCCAATGTAATCCTCCTGTCAACTTGGACATCCTGATGCATATCTGGCTCAGACTGTGCTATTCTGCAGTCCAGCTGTGACCATCAGTTATATATTGGAGATCTTCACCAGTGTTAAAGTCTGTTTTTATGTGCTGAATTCCTCTGAGCTGTGCCACAGAGTGTGTCAGCGTTCATGAGCGTGCACGGTAGCCTGGATGCCAGATTGGGTCTAGAGTTATGCGATGCAGGGGAGAGATTACAACGAATCACAAAGCCCTATTCAGCGTAAGGAGGACTCTTAGAGAAGCGCTCTCTCAATACTTTTTTAATTAGAGTAACTTCTCAGAACAAACACACACAGGTCTACATGTCTTGCAGTCTCTTCCCTTATTCATCAGAGCGTATTACTTTTTAAACATTTGCATATCAGAGTACTCTGTTCAGCCCCCTGTGGGTGAAGTGAAGCCTTCACTTCATATTAATGTGTAACCAGTAAGTGTTACAGCTGTGTGTCTGAGTCTGGATGTCTACGGTGCCGTGTGAACGGGTGCTACCCTGTATCAGAGGGTGCATCGGTGTTTGTGTGTCAGTGACACAGTGGGCTTAGGGCGGCGCCCACATTCATTACATCACCTCCAAACATAAGGCCTAACAGAAGCCCTGCAACTAACTGCTTTGTTGCACAGTGCTGTTTAAACCGTGAGGTCATTTTTGGAGTTCCACGTGCGAGTCTATGTGTGCAGACATTGTTTCCTGCATGTGTAGATATTGCTCCATGTGTCACAGCCTTGTAAAACTGTGCTCGTAATGGATGCCATTCTTTGATTTTCTTTACATGCATATGTGTGGCTGCCACATCACAAAACACGGACGGGGTGTGTAGACTCACAAACTGTAATGCAGATTACAGGGCCTGGCAGAGCAACCAAGCTGCAAACATCTCATTACACAGACAACATTGTATATAGCTTTTGCTCTATTACAGGCTGCAACTCCAAGCCGCTTTAATACAGTGTAGCAAGCTGAGGGCAGCAACCGTCGTGTGCGGCATATACAAGTTTAATGCGACCCCACCATGTCCCTTTCCAACTGTTATTCACCACACATACAGGTAATTTTACCTGGGTAAGCAGATACCTCCGACCCTCATCCATCACCGGAGGCCAAAAGCTGCAGCCGTTAGGTAATTGTTTCCCAGGCAACGACATTGCAAGGAAAGTGTTACTGTGGCAGGAATTAAGTAAGGCAACAATAAAGTCAGACAGTGATGTAAAGGAGTGAAGCATTCATCGTCTTTGAGAGCCTGGTGAACACAAAACTATCAAGTTTGTACATCAGTTCGGAGTAAATTAAAAATACACCCTCATGAGGATATGATGAAGCTAATGTCATGATGTACTGAAAATGTTGATGTTTGTATAATTGTAAGGGTGGCCTAATGCAACATAAAACTGAAATCCTCCCGTTTTGCGTTGTCACAAATAGAATAAAGGTTTTAAACTCTGTTTAAATTGACATAGATATTTTCCTTTTTTTCAGTCTGCATCTCAAACCACCAATCATATCTTTTTATGACTTTTTAAGGTTAGCCTTTTTTTTTGCCTTTATTCAGCTGTGAAAAATAAATCCTAAATTTGATTAGTCCTTGTTCTAGTCCATGAAACCTGTCCAAATGTAGCCCAAAGTTATTAAAATTTAGTCTTGGTTACCACTAATGTAGTCTAGATGGAAGCCAATGTTGTTTTTTACATGCCCATTAAATTAAATTTGCCTGCTGGGCTTCAATTGAAAATGCTATAAAGTAATATTTATTTTACACCAGTAGGTGGGGACAGCATCATTGTGAACAACAACAAAAAGAAAGCACTGTAACTTCTGTTTTCTGTGTTTAGTGGAAGGAGTCCTATAACCAAGTGAAATAGATGTGGGTTAAAAAAACAAAAATCAACTCCACTGCTGGTGTAGTTTTTAGCAGGCCGTTACATCATTGTTTTTAATAACCCGTGGATATTCTGTCCACACATACACACCGCAAATGGATTCATTAAACATGTTCAGTTTGAAAAGTTTTTTTTTTAATTTCCAGTGTTGCAGATAATCCAACAGATAATCCAGATTTTTCAAATAAAAAAAATCACTGGCTAAATATTCAATTGTATACTAGAGTTGATCTTATGTGAAGTGAATGAGGAGTGAATGCTGCAAGTCACTGACTGGATGCAATCTGCTGGGTTTCCTTTGACAGAAAAACTTTTTATCCAATTTAAATAAATAACTGAATCTGACTGCACTGTTCAATGATTAAGATTAATTGGAATGTATGTACTGGACTTTTGTGAAGTGCCTTGAGACGACATGTGTTGTGAATTGGCGCTATATAAATAAACTGAATTGAATTGAATTGATCAGTACTCCATAAAAAACTGTGATGTGGCTCTTTAGTTTAGCGCCATTAGGAAACTTCGAATAAGACCCTTTCGCGTTGCAATCGGCTAATGGTTAGCAAGTTGTGGTATTCTCCCAGTGTTGTTAAAGCTCTTGTCTCTTACTCTGTCACTGTTTCTCTTTTCTATCAGGTACTCAAAATGCTGCCACACAAAAATTTCAAAGTGAGGCTTCTGCGATGCTTTTCAAACAGTTTCGTTAGCCAGCCTGGCCAGCATTCTTCTGCTGCGTTGCCTCAGAAGTTGGAGTTCGAATCTGGGAATGACATCACACCCGAGTTGAGTGTTTTTTTTAAGTCAAAAGGCTTGTGGGCTTTGCTATTTGTTGTGGTAGAAACAACTAGCAGCAATTCAAAATCGTAAAAATGACAGACTGAAAAAAAAAAAGACATACTGTCAGAAATGTTGATTAATAGTTTACGCTTGCGGTTTTCAGTACGCTTTATATTCAAGGCATCCATACTGGATATTAAACCCAGGACTGTATTTCAGGAGTACTTTCACTCAGAACATACTCCTGGATCAGTGCTTCTGTGTTCTTTTTGTGTCTCTGCTCTGTTCTCTCAAACCCCCAGTCGGGTCATGGCAGCTGGCCGCTCACACTGAGCCTGGTTCTGCTGGAAGTTTCTTCCTGTTAAAGGGGAGTTTTCCTTTCCACTGTCACAATATGCATGCTCAGAATGAGGGATTGCTGCAAAGTCAACGACAAAATGCATGTGACTGTTGCATGTCGTTACATGTTCATCCAGGAGGAGTAAATGCTGCAAGTCACTGACTCGATACAACCTGCTGGGTTTCCTTAGATAGACATGCTTTTTAACAAATTTGAATAATAAACAGAATTTTGCTGCATTATTTGATAACAAGGATTAATAGAAATCTATCTACTTGACCTGGATCTGAATCGACTTCGTAAAGTACCTTAAAACGACGTGTTGTGAATTGGCACGATTCAAATAAACTGAATTGAATTGAATTGAGACTTCAGACTTTCTCAGTCAGAATTCTCACTTTAGGGACATGAAGTTAAAGGTTTGAATCGGCTGTCTGACTGTACAAATATAATGCCCTATTGGGTGTCGAATTTGTCAACAACACATGGCAACTCAAGAACTACTTCCTTTCATACTTTAAAATAAGAGTCTCAAACATAGACTCAAGTGTCAAACCTATAAAGGACTGACCATCTAGTCTGGGTCACATACACCTACTACATCACATTAAGTCATAATGATGGCAAATGAGCACTTTGCAGAGCAGACTTCGTTTTGTTGTGAAATACTGTGACACCATTACACCCTTACTTTTTCTTGGCCTTATTTTGGTTATATTGTTACTGTTCACAGTTTACTGCCGATAATGAGACAGTTCCACATAGCACATTTCAGTAGATTTTACTCTACTTTTAGCAAAGAAACAGATACAAATCCTATTCACCCTAAAGCATTTTCATAGGCATTGTTAACCAAGTTCATCCAGCCTTTTCTTTTTAAGGTTAGTAAAAATGTTTTCTTTCATAGGACATGCAGGATGTTTGAAGTGGAGGAAGAGCAGCTGGAAAAAATCAGCCTAAACTGAGGGAGAGGGTTTCTGTTTACACAGAGATACACAGTTCATTTCCCCTCAGGACACTCTGTGTGTGTTTGTGCTCTTCTTATGTAATATCTATTAACAGATACACCTGTTAAACTATGTTTATTCCATCCCGCCGTGTTTCTCTTTGTGGGAAGGATAGACTACACAATGACTAAACAACCCGGGAATTTAATCAGTCATGAATACAGTAAGCATAAATCCTCTGATGATTTCTGCATGTTAAAACACCAAGAAGTGTTTCTTAATCTTCTGTTGCTCTGGGTCTGTTGTGTCTTCACAAAGGCTAACTCTGATGGTTATCTTTTGTAGCTCAGGGTACCGTATGAGAATTTTCATAACAGCTACAACTGACATTAAACGTAGCAGCAGTTAATTTAGCTTGTGCCTTTATTGGCCCCCTGCTGGCCTTGTAGTGGCAATGCATTTGTGTGTGAAGCACACGTGAGCTCACACCAAAGAGGGTGTGGATTAATGGCATGCTTGCAAAAGCTTTAAAGTGGGGAATCATTATCTTTGCTGCTGGAGAATACCCTTCTTGTGAATGCTTTTGGATTTCATCTCCTTGAGGTTTACTGAAAATACTTTAGTGAGATAAAACCCTTATTTTTGTCAACACAGGCGCCAGTCGCTTGTTTATGCTGCAGTATGTCGAGGGGATTAAGTGATCCCTTATATTCACATCTTCATGTTCATGCCCAGCTTAGACAGTAAACCCAGACACAACCCAAAGACTTGCACTGCTGCTTTAGAGGCTGCGGGTGTGTAATAGAAGTTAGGCATGCACCTAAGAAGTAAAGAAATAATGCAATAACACTCAAACTTACTTTCAGATCAAATACCAAAAACATGGGCATATATTAGCTCTATACTATCTATAAAAAAAACTTCCAGGATTCTGTATCAGAAGCAGTTTTACTAATGAATGTAAGACAACAGGAATACTCCCAATGCTGTTATGCTTTTGTATATCATCTGAAATTGAAGGAAAATTAGTTTTTACAGGAAGGCAATAATATTTTGTAATCTTGGAAGTAAAATTTTGCAAAAAATAATAAATTTTTTACAGGCAGACAAAACCGGGCCAATGTTGTCCAGTCCGACAAAAACATTTTTCATTGCTAAGAAGCTCCCATTAAAACAAAGTGAGAAATTATTCGATGCAGTGAACAGGGATGTTCCTCCTGATTCCCAGATGTGAGTTCTTTTGCTGTTTTTAGTTAATTTGGTAGCAGGTGGAGATCCCTCTGTCAGTTTTATCTCACACACTATGAGCTGATGCAGCCTGAGATGTGTGTAATTTAAACCTTTATTAGATTTACTTCCTCTGTTTGACATTGCCATTGTACAGAATGTGTTCTTTTAATGTACTGCTGAGTTCACTGTAAAAAAAAAACATACTTATCAGGAGGCAGACCTTCAGCTTGTCTTTATTAAACAGTCTACCCTATGATTGTGTAGCCAACTGAACCAGACTGACAGTCCACTTAGAGGCCCAGGAAACCTTTACAAGTGAGTTTTGAGTTAATAAGCTGGTTAGGGTGTGACCCAGGAGTTTCCAATCTTTAACTTTTTCATAATATTCTGATAGGGCTGCACAGTGGCGCAGTTGGTAGCACTGTTGCCTTGCAGCAAGAAGGTCCTGGGTTCCTAAGTTTGCATGTTCTCCCCTTGCATGTGTGGGTTCTCACTGGGTACTCTGGCTTCCTCCCACAGTCCAAAGACATACCTGTTAGGTTAAGTGGTCTCTCTAAATTGCCCATAGGTGTGTGAATGAGTGTGTGTATGGTTGTTTGTGTATCCCTGCGATGGACTGGCGACCTGTCCATGGTGTACCCCGCCTCTCACCCGTCACGGGGAGACTGCTGGAGATAGGCACCAGCTTCCCCGCGACCCACTATGGAAGAAGTGGTATAGAAAATGACCGACTGATGACTGACAATGTTCTAATTGTCTGAGAGACATAATTTTGGGTTTTCATTATCTGTAAGCCAAAATCATCAAAATAAAGGCGTTAAATATTGTACTCTATGTGTAATGAATCTATATAGTATAAGAGTTTTACTCGATATTCAAATTTTTTGAGATGTATGTTACCAAAGCAAAATATTCCAAGCCTTTTGTGGTTTAACAGTAATCTGAACTGTTCGTCCATTGGGTTTTCTTGGTGATAGCAAAGCGTTGCCACTAGATGGGAGTACTGAGTTAACTTGTTGGCATTGAGGATTTTATTGTAAAGACATATGCCAAGGTCATACGTTTCAAGAAAAAAAAAAGATAAATAGAAAGATAGATACTTGTTCTTTAAACAAATCTTCCTTTGCTGTGTTTACATCCACCCTATTGGAAAGACACAGAAACAGAGAAAAGCAGCTATAAACAGAAATATATAAAGCAGTATTCACGTCTTTTCACTTTTCTAATAGTAACCCTGACAACCACTTACTGACAGCAATGTGTCTCTGCATCTTTAGAGTCCTTTAATGTTTCCACAAACAACACACACACTGTGGTTCAACTTTGAGTTTCTCACACCTGTCGAATCCTGACATCTGTCCCAGACTTTGATCACTTTCCCATTTAAATTGATCTAGGGCATGTTTGGATGATGTTTTGCAGTTCAGGGTGCCGAGCACTCTAAGTCCACATTTTCAGTGAGGTCGGAGGACTCTACCAGCACAAATGTACTGGGCGCGGTTCCGCTGGAGCTGCATTAAGAGGCCGCATTAGAGCAGATCATTTTACATTTTGATACCCAGTAAATTCCCAGTAACTCTTCCTGCTCTTTAGATTCCAATCGATACGTCTTCTAGAAACAACCCCCCCCCACACACACACACACACACTCCACCATGACAGTAAATCAGCTTTTTATTGGAAGCTTTTCATCTCCTCTAGCTGTTCTCAACACATCAGAGAGGACTGAGAGGAAACCTGAACATGGTGACCACTGTGATGAGTGCGTGGCTTCATTTTCTCTCCCTGCCTCTTTTTCTATTCTGTTCCTATGAAGATTCTTCGTTTCACATGAGGTTAGCACCATCTCCCATCCTGATGGTATTTATATCATCGTCGCCCTTCCTCATTTCTCTCTCTGCTGTCATTCTGGATGACTTGTATTGATTAGGGTACTCTAGAATTAGGGTCATGGCAACTGAGTGACAGCAAAGGTTGTAAATGTCTCAGAATATCAGAGATTTCAGGGACTACTATATTTGCCTTCACAGTGCCTCTTTCCATTGAACCTTTTTTGACATTATGTCACTAACCTCAATGCATTTTACTGGGATTTTTTTGATAGACCAAAGCAAAGAAATGCATACTTCTGAAGTGGAATGAAATAATCTTACGAATAGAAATCTCAAAAATATGGCATATAGATGTATTCAGCCCCCTTTACTCTAATGTCCATCATAGGGCAACGCAGAGGCTCCCAGGACAAAACCATGCACACATTGTCTCCTGAGGGGAAATGAAAGTGCCCACTTAACCTAACAAGCACGTTTTTGGAATGGGGGAGGAAGTAGGAGTAACTAAAGAACATGCTGAAATGCCCCTAGCTGGGATTTGAACCCAGGGGCTTTTTACTGCAAGGGAACAGTGCTAACAACTGTGCCACCAAGCAGTTCTAAATGAAAACCAGTGCAATTACTTTCTTTCTGTTTGTTGACTGGACAATGATTAGTCTGACACTCGACAATTCAAGAGGAGTGGCAAGAAGAAAGTCATTGTTCAAAGAAAGCCGTAAGAAGTCCTGTGTAAAGATTTGCACAAGTCATGTAGGTGACGTAGCAAAGATGTAGAAAAAAGTGCTGTGGTCAGATAAGACCACAATTAAACATTTTCAGGCTACATCTATGTGTGGCAGAAATCACCCTGAACATGCCATCCCCAGGTTGAAACCTAGTGGTGGCAGCATCATGCTGTGGGGATGCTTTGCCTCAGCAAGGACAATGAAGCTGGTCAGAGTTAAAGGAAAAATGGATGGAGAAAAGGTCTAAACCTAAATCCAACTGCAAAGCTGTGGCAGGACTGATGTTCATGGATGCTCTCCATCTAATGCGACTGAGCATAGGCTATTTTGCAAAGGAGAATGTGCAAACATTTTGGTCTCTAGATGGGAAGAGATGGTAGATACATCTCCTAAAGGCTTGCAGCAATAAAATATGGCTCTACAGAGTTGAATATAAATGCAGGGCACTGTTTCCAGATTTTTATTTGTAAAAACCATGCATCATTTTCTTTTCACTTTACAGCTGTAAACTACATGGTATTGGTCTTTGACATTTTTGCAAAGTACAGAAGATGCATAGCTATAAAGGACAAAACACTGATGTGGCTCTAAAATTATTATCCATTATCTTTTTTGTATGAACAATCTGGCTCAGCATCTGTATTTCCTTCAAGCATAGCTGGAATACTCTCATCTCAAAGCCAGCTTTGATCATTGGGACTGGTTCTCTGGCCTAGTTTCTGCTGTTTCTGTCAACCAGTGACTGCATGAACACGTTCAGATGTTTTCTTTTTCAAGAAAATCATAGAGAATTATTAAGCCTTTTCCATCAGACAAACACCTTTGATGTGCTGCTCTCCTCCATCAGTGACCTTCTCTGTACGGGCTTGTGAATGAGACATTAAGAAATCTGGGTTTTCTCCTAGTTATGTGGACAGGACCTGTCATCTGTGCTTGTCATGGTTTGTAGCACAAACATCCGATCACCTCTTGCAACGGGAGAACGGTAGATGAGATGTGAGAGAAAGCTGTGTGAATTATTGAATGATCCTTATGATGGAGCTCAGTGTGAGAATGCTCAGCCGTGTGAAGGCGCGGTTTGAGAGCACAGCGAGTGCAGAGGCAGAGGGTGGGAGGGGCACACACACACACATGCGTGCACACATTTGCACTTCTTAGCGTTGAATGTATCCATTCCTTCAGCGACTGGATGCACATGAGCAGCAGGGTGTCAGCTCGAAGACGCTTGACTGATTTTAATGTTTTCGTGTTTTTTTCTTTTTGCCTTTCTTGCTGGATTTGCATATTTAATAAGAGCTGGAGCCTGCTTGTGTTGTAGGAATGGTGTCAGTAGGTCTTTAGCACAAATAGTGAATATCCCAGTGTTTTTATGGGTGGATCATCAGGAATGATTTGACCACTGGGATCCAGGAGCGCCTTGCTGACTTCGACTCGTGCTGGAGAGAAGGTGTACGGATGAAAAGTTACAAGGAGTCAAGATGCTAGATCTACTTTAGGCGGTGGGCTTCAGGACGACCCCAATATGGGGAATAGCATCCAGAAGAAAAAGAAGAAGAATGTGTTAACGAAAGAGGATTCTCCATCACTGACCCTGAGCCCCAACCGGGAAAAACCTACCAGCTTTCGTCTGCTGGGACGTCCGGACAAACTAAAACCAGGTAGGAGGACAGCAGAGAGAGGAGATTAGACATGTACAAAACAACAAGGCTGGGTGCTTCAAAATCATGTGAGAGGAGATGAAAGTAAAGTGGTCTGATGTAGTTTGCAGTGTCTGCTGGTGTTTGTGTGGTGATGTGAAGAAGTTCCTAAGGTAAGCTTTTACAGTGACATCATTTCCATGCTGACTTTATCTTAGTCAGCTTCAAGCATTCTTGCTTATTGCACATGCGTACAAAATAATGCTGTGTGTGTAAGCACAAGTGTTTTATTTTTCTTTACCTGTTTTTTTGGTACACTGGTTTGCTCTTCATGCTGACAAATAACTAGTCAAGCATTTTGCAGACTTTTTCACCATATCTTCAGCTTTCCCGGTGCTATGGTGTGCCAGATTTGATATCAGTGCAAATCATGGAAATACTTTTCCCTGAGTGTGTGGCATGCCTTACCTGCTATGGAAAACACATCCCGTGCTGCTCTGATCCTTGTCTTGATTAAATGCCCCAGAAGCAATAAAAAACACCTGACAAACTGGTTCAACACAATCGCATATAAAAAGACAGATTGACATAACGCTCAGTTGATATGAATAGTTTTTCACTTGGGTTTTGCGGACCTAATCAGTTTCTCAGAAGTAGCTCTCTGTCTCTCGGTTCTCAGTTTGATGCTGGTGGATGTCTTTTAACCTATTTTGTTTTGTAGAGGTTATTGCATATTTTTACTATTCCCTTTTCCTTCATAATTTTTACTTTAGATTTGGGAAAATTCGTGTTTTTCTGGACTCTTCACAATTGAGAAAAAATTTGAGAAAACAAATTAACATTTCAGAAAACAATTTAAAATTTCAGAAAACAATTTAAAAACACATGAAACACTTTTACAAATGACATAATCTAATGGAAAGGGAATGTACCAACCCCGATGCTGACCCGGAAGTGGTAACAGGAGCGCTCATGGTGATCCAAGATGTACAGCAATTCAGTGGCGTTTGCGTTTGGACATTTACAAATAATGAACACACAAATAACCACATAAAACAGTGACAAAAAAACAAAAATGTCATATCTACATATTCGCAGGTGGAATATCTAATATAAATAACGGCAACAATGACATCAACCACCTTAAGTCAGTTCATTTAAAAAATATTGCATTTACTAAGATCTCAGCTAGCACTGCCGTAATTCATGATGGTTTTGTGCACAACAAAACCGTGTGAGTGCTGACTTGACTGAGATTCTAAGGACCAACCACACGAAAAACAAAACCGAGTTACTCATATGTGTGCCACAAAACAGGCAAAACGGCACTCAATTGCTGTCCATATTGGGTCATCATGAGCGCTCCTGTTATCACTCCTGGGTCAGCCTCCGAGTTGGTACATTCCCTTTCCATTAGATTTTGTCATTTGTGTTTCGGGACTTGTAAAGTTGTCTCACATCTTGTTAAATTGTTTTCTGAAATGTGAATTTGTCTCAAGCGTTGTAAATTCTTTCAGATTTTGTAATGTTGTTGTGCACCTCCCAGCCACCATAGACTTCAACTGCCTTTTAACCTTACATTACTGGAAGAATCTATTTCTGCGTGGAAACCTATAACATACAAAGTCACTGATTATCAGCTAAAATATTCCAAGATTGACAGACTCAGAAGTGTTCTAAGAGTAGGATTATGGACCAGCTACCCTCTACACAAGCCCACTACGGACATCGCCAGGGATAGAAGAAGAGATGACAAAGAAGCAGCTTGTGGTGGGACATGGAGGCAGACATCTAGAGATCTGGCTACTCTGTGATTATGCTGGAGAAGAGTGTACAGGACCAGAACAGCTGTTAAATGTGTCACCACTTCGCCAGCAATGGCAATTAAAAGTTGTTTTTGTCCTTGGAAACCTTTTAGGTTTACTTTATTCTTTCAGAACCTACAGAGAAATGCACTTGTTTTGTTTTGGGGAATCATGCAAGGATTTCCAAAAAATGACATCATAAAATTTGATCAACATTCCAAGTTTTACATACTTTAAAACCTTTACTTTCTCCTGTGGTAATTTACTGTTTGCATTGATTGATTTTGAATTCTGTACTTATACTGGGTTTAATTATCTTCATTGTTTGATACAGCCTTTAGTAGAACCCATTGTGTTTCACTATGAACGTATGTATAGGTCACAGGTCAAACAAGAACCAGTGTGGTTCTTTCTGCAAGACAGACGGTGTGTACCGGGGCCCAGAAACATATCAACTGTGTCCCTCGTGGAGATTAATGTCAGTAGACGTGTGTGATTATGATCCCTTGTTGTCCTGTATTCACTGCCTCTTTTCCTGGCAGTTGACACAGAAACGTGCAGTCTGAATGCATTCCTACATTCCAGTCGATTGCCTTACGCGTGTGCAGCCATACTACAGTCTCTCCATACATGAAAAAACGTGACAAAACAAGATTTACTTCCTACTTTTGAGCTGAGGGTGGCAGCTGTTTGGCAACCTTAAGGTCCAAGAAAAGGCACAAGGAAATGTCTTTTCAAATTAGTTGGAAATGGTACCCAGGAATTTAAGGACTGAAGCCACTGAACATAAATTAGCTGTCAGCTATATTGTCTTTTTGTTGTTGATCAAGATTAACTTAATGAAACTTAATTTTTCCAGAAATGGGTTATTGAATTAATTTGAACTAATTTGTAACAGTATTAGACCAGTTATGAGATTTCAGGAGTAACCCTAGCTTCAACCCTTTGGTCCAGATCGAGACTGTTTTTCTTGTGTTTTTGGCTACACTTTCAGGGGTTTTGGGTATTTTTAGTTCCAAAATAAGGGAATCTGCTTGAATTTTCAAAGTCAGTCAGTCATTTTCTACCGCTTATTCCATAGTGGGTCGCGGGGGAGCTGGTGCCTATCTCCACCAGTCTATGGGCGAGAGGCGGGGTACACCCTGGATAGGTCGCGAGTCCATCGCGGGGCAACACACAAACAACCACGCACACACTCATTCATATAACTAAGAGCAATTTAGAGTGACCAATTAACCTAACAGGCATGTCTTTGGACTGTGGGAGGAAGCGGGAGTACCCGAAGAGAACCTACGAATGCACGGGGAGAACATGCAAACTCCATGCAGAAAGACCCCCGGCCGGGAATCGAACCCAGGACCTTCTTGCTGCAAGGCAACAGTGCTACCAACTGCGCCACCGTGCAGCCGAATTTTCAAAGTCTGAACAGATAATATTTTACATTATTGCATAACTATTGTTTCAAGTCGTTAAGCAACTGAATTAAGACATTTTTTTCTAACTACATGATGAAGCTGATGAATCTCCAGTTGTTTCATATATTTTAATGTCCACTCTGCAGGAGAACCTTAGATGCCTCTCTATTTTTTATTTGCAAAGATATGATGTCTAACAAGACATCTAATAATATAGTATTACTGCAAAGATGAATTATCCTTGAAACTATCCCTCCCATGGCTTTCCACTCCCTTTTCACTCCTCTCCTCGTTTTTCGGGTCTGTGCTGTTATCTCCTTGACCTTCGATGGCTGGCTAACGGGCTTATCTCCAAGCGTTTGAAAGGTGAGATATTTGGATGTGAGCACAGAAAGACTTACACTCGTTCAAAGGAAGCAAAAAGCTGTTTACAGAATTAAGGAGAAATGGAAACAAGAGCAGAGATTACAATGGCGAGTGAAGGCAAGAAGAGCATGCAGTTTTATGTCTAATTCGGGAATAAAGCTGCCTGTTGACGTCTCCGCCATTTTAATTTCAGCTGCCATATTCAGAGGGTGATATTCCATATTCTATTTTCCTCGCTGGGGAAAGCTGGTCTGAGCCTTTTGATTTCTGTAAGCGTGGTGAAGACGCTCTCCGCTCTCTTCTTGGAACGCCTTTGAAGATCCCATTTAATGTGTGTCACTGTCAAAGTCAGGGACACCCCGCAGAGCAGCTTAAGCAACACACAGTTAAATAAAGAGAGGATGACTTTTCATTTGTGCTGCCTTCTCCCTCCTACACCTTCGACGGTCTTATCCTCCAGCATTAATCAGCTGTGTTGAGCTCATGCTCCTTATTTAACTGTTCTCCTTCACAAATTGTAGATCCAGGTGCATCTCTGTGGTCAGCACATGTCCTTTAGGTTAGCTTCTTCTCTACCACCTCGGTGGCTGTATTTCTTGGCAGATGTAAAAACACTGGTGAACAATAAATCTTATTCTACCTTTCTTCTTCACTTTCTTCACTCATCTTTACACTACACATCTACACTGAGCTCTCAGTCTTATAGAAAGCGGACAAGCTTCCTCATACTTCATACACATTTAGTTGGTATTCCGCTCTAAATGTCACATCGAAGGAATCCAGTGGATGGCAAACCAGAGTTAAATTCTCTAACCGAGGCAGTGCGAGACATGTGTCTCTAAACATGCATCTTTAGATAGTGTAAGTTATATAAAATCATAATGATGTCATTCGGATGGTATCAACAGATGATTATAACAACAATTTGATGCAATAGCTGTATCAATCAAAGACTGAGGCGTAACAATGGAGCAAAAATCCACATCCTCTGGCTACTGTTGCATTACAAAATCATTCAGCATGGGTAGGGCCAGTCTGTAGTACTGGCTTGTCACCAGTAGAGAATAGTGAAACTAAAGAAAACAAACAAAAAAACAGCTTTTTTATACTTGTGAATCACACCCACACCTCAAAATGTGTCAAAAGATACCTTTGGTAAGAATTCAATCTGGCAGTTTTGTTGCATTATAGTCTGAAGCCCAAAATTATTCATACCCCATGCAGATTTAGTTTTATATTTTTCTGATTAAACAAAAAAGATTGTTTCTGATTAAAAAAATCATAGAAAATATTAAATAATATAAAAGGAGTGCCAATCTTTGAGAAAGTCAGGCCATATCTTTGTCTTTTATTCTTATTTCAAAATGGCAAGTCGAAAATTATTTTAAAATTTCTTAATCGATGACAAACTCTTTGTTGGCATTACAGCAAAAACACACTTCGCATAATTGCCAGTTATTTGCTTGTTTACACTGGCATTTTGATCATTTTTCTTTGGTAATGCGCTTCAGGTCTTCTGGTTGGAAGGTATTCTTTCCATGACCCTAATCTTTAGCCCCCAACACAGATTGTTCTGTAGTTTCAAGTTGGGACTCCATATTCTCATTTTGGAGTTTTGTAATACAGAGATAGATGACTGACAGGCTCTGTAAAGACCTACCAAACTATGAGTGTCAAATCCTTGAAGATCTGCATGGGAACACATTTGTTTGTTCATTCCCCCACATGCCCAGATGGAGCCCCCTACGAAATCTCCAACCAAAATTTCAACTTGTCATTAAAAATGAGTTGGTGCAGTAGCATGGTGCAATGTCTTGCTGAAGGAGACAGCTGCTCAGGGAATACTGCTTCCAAGGAGAGGTGTAGATTAGGTGCAATGTTTAGATATGGGAGGTAAGTGTCAAAGTAGCATTCTCATGAGTGACTGGACCCAAGGTTTCCCACCAGAACGTTATCTATAAGCATCACACCACCTTTTTTCTCAAAACTCCAGAATGAAACACTTCTCAGCTCTAGAGATGCAGTGGCACGACTGTTGATTGGTCACATTTAGACCTATGCTGTAAAAGATGGTATGCTGACATTGAGAGCTTGAATCCAGTTATTATTTAGTGGTTTTCTACCTGCTTCAGCGGATATAAAACGTTCACACACCCTTGTTGAAATGCAAGATGTTTGTGAGCTAAAAAAATTCTTTAAAAGATTTTTTCTGCCTTAATATCATTTGTAACTTGTGCAATTTAAATGAAAAATGAATAACACCATTACACAAAGAAAAACAAAAACTAAAAAGCTTCAGCTATTTTGTTGCATAGGTGTGCACACCCTTTAACTAATATTTTGCTGAAGCACTTACTGATTCTTTATCAGGAGTGCTTCAGGTTCTCACATCATGATTGGGCAATATTTGTCCACGCTACCTTGCAAAAGTTCTTGAAATCTATAAGACTGTGAGAACATCCCTTGTTCACAGCCCTCTTCAAGTGACCCCAAAGATGTTCTATCAGATTTAGGCCATTGGCTGGGACATTTCAGAACTCTAATGTTCTGCAGATGATGCCAGTGTTTTTATTGCTTGGATTCGCAGTGATGCTGAAAATTTAAATATCTTTTCATCATCAGTTTTTTAGAAGAACCTTGAAGATTGTGGGTCAAAGCTGACTGGTATTTAGAACTGTTTGTAATTTAATCCATGTTGTTACGTTTAAAGAAAAGTAATCCCACAGCATGATGCTGCCACCACCATATTTCATTGTGGATACAGTGGCCAAATGGACCATTTTGATGCCTTGATGTTTTCCTTGGAAAAAATCAACCTTTTGTCCAGCTGTATGGAGAATAAAGGAGATTGTTGTCAACATAAGAACACAACCAATAATAAACAGAAACTCATGCAGCTCCTTCAGAGTTATATTCAAGCTCTTTGGCAGCCTTCATGACTGCAGTCACTGTTATATAGGTCTATTTTCTGCACTTTTTATGACTGTCTTCGATGTGCCATAATTTATATATGTGGCATACTTTCAATACAGTTACAGCAGCTTTAGATTTGCTAAATATTTATGTTTATTTTCTAGTTAAATTGTACAGGTTATATGTCATATAAAAGGTAGAAAAAGCTCAGAAATCATTTACCATGGTCTCAAAATTATTGTAACACAAACCTGGAATTTTAGCAGAGATCTAAACCCACTGCATCTACCTTTTTTATATAAAATCTAGTTTTCCATATGCTGTTTGAACCATGAGAATCAACACCTAAAGCTTAACATTTGACTCTGAAAATATGGGGTTATGTAATAGAAAAAAGAAACCCACATGTAAATATCTTTGCTTTGTTTATCAACAGGTTTTTTAGCAATAGGTTCATTCACTGTAGCTGAAAGATGTCATATTGCATGGAGTTTGTAGAAAAGTATAGAAAATTTGGATGGAAGGCCAACAGCTAGCTTGATGGTGGTTGACCTTTTAGCTGATTTTCACAGTTCAAAACAATGCCACCTGAACCTTAATGGAAGTACGAGACTTGGAGAGGCACAGGAACATACCACCCTCATTGGAGTTGCATACCTGTCTCAAAATCCATGAGTTTGCTCCACATAAACCAGACTTGGAGCTGATGAGGCAGATTAATGCAACCAGCAGCCTCAGCTATCATGACTTAATTAGTAACATGGATGGTGTTTGCCTCTTGTGAAGATGTAGATGTTTAGTTTCCACGAATATTGCTTTGTGTCCCACAGATTTAAGCATTGTCAGTTTGAGTTGTTTGCAAATGACTAAAATCAGCCTAAAGCCCCACATCTTGCTAGCAGTTAGCCTTCCACCACTCTGAGGATTTCCACAAGCTCACAGTGATTCAACATCTTTAATTAGAGATAATGAAACTATTACTGATACCTTCACTTAATCTGGCTTCAAAAAATCCTTTTAACATTAAGTTTGTTACATTCTTGCTAAGTGGTTAAAGACATACATCAATGCAGCTTTAGTTTTTAAGAAAGGCAATATTTTCAACATGTCATGTGGGAGAATCCAGAAAAGTCATGACGGTTTACTTTTATATTATGAGTCCATATTGCTGCTTAGATTGTAGATATGTTTCAGTGGAACTCAACCTCCTGAATAGAAGAACTGAGGATTGCTGTGTAATGGGGCTGAGCCTCTGGCTTCCTGTATTACCATATAATTCAATTTAAATAATCAATGCTCTGAAAGATTGTGCACACAGAAAAGCCCAGGCTACCAGGTGGTTATTGGTCATCATTCTTACTTCAGAGTTAAACAGAATTTGATGCAGTTCTGTCCATCTGATGTAGAAAAAAACCCAACATAAAATACAAGATTAAGCATCACTGAACTCAAATTTATCAGCAATCAAATGATTTAAGAACTGCAAAAAAAATAACGATCCCACAAAAATTAGGTGAAATTATATCAGTTTCAGTTCAGATGTAAAGATAATGACCAGACTAAGGATTATTTAATGCAGCTGAGTCCAGCCTAGATCTACTAATAATGGCTTGCCAGGTGGTGTTGTTCAAAAACATCATCAAACCATTTTTAAAGATTTGTTGTACTAGCTTGACTGTAAAGGTATGAAAAAGGTATGAAAGTCCTGAAAGGCATATAAAATATTTTTAAGGACTCATTTTCAAATTTAGAGCAAAGGTTTCCTGTTTTTTGTGTTTTCCATAAATATTTTTAAACATTTTGGGGGAGTTTGTCCTAAAGCATCAGTGAAAAAAAAAGATACTGTTTAAGTTCATGTAGATGTCTATTTATTAATTGAGTGATCAACCAAAATGTATTTGAATTGAATTGAAAAACTCTGCTTTTTGTGTCAATTATTGCTATTTGATAAAAATGCCGCTAATTGAGCTTCATTAATTACAAAGCCTTTAATTATTTTATTTTTTCAGTTTACGAAATTCCTCCAGTAATACACATATAGATGACTGCGAACGTAAACACATTTCTATGAGTTGCATAATGTCACCTTCATGTTTTATTTTGCCTTTCAGGATTTCCGTAAATTAACTATTTAATCTACTTAGGACTTAAAATCTGATAATTTTCCACCAGCCAAAACCTACCAGCCTTATATTTATATAATTTTCCTGGTGCCAAGAAACCTTGGACTTAGGCATGGAAGTTTTCAGTCTCTGCCAACCCTGGCTTATTTTTGTACTCTGGCATTTCAAGCAGGTTTATTCATACATCAACTTTTCATAAGGATTTACAACTGTGGGCGACTGAGTCTGTTAAAATCCCTCAGACTTGTTTACAAATGGGAGACTTACTCTGTTTGCTGTGCGTGCTGGGATTTCATTGGAGAAGAATGAGGACAAAGAATTTGTTTCTTGCAGCAGAATGAAGTCTCACATTTCACAGAGGGAGCTCCTGTTTGTTGGCCACTCAAGTTAACACAGGGAAACCTGTTCTTCTGTCTCTCGCAGACACATGCATATTGTTGCACTGATATTGCTGTCACTACCACTATAGCCTCACTACCACACATGTATGTGTTGCTATAGTGGTAGTGAATATTGGAAACAGACTCAATCTGTTCAGGTTTAATGTGTGTCGTGTGATTCAGACGACACATAATATGACATGATCAATTTAACCTCACAGCAGATGGTTTTGGTCAGGTTTAAACCTGGGCTCTTTATTTCTTCACAGGCCACTTTATAATTCTCATATTAATGATAAAACCATTTGAAACAAATTCCTAAATATACACACATACACTATATTGCCAAAATTATCTACTTTTACATGTAAATTAACTTTGATGACATCCTATTCAGCAACTTTAACTGTCCTGCAAACACCTTCCACAAGGTTTTGCAGTGTGTTCATAGTTAGATGAGAAAACCAGAATGGCAGCCTCCACTCTAATTCATCATAAATGTGTTCAACAAGGTTGAGATCAGGACTCTGTGCAGGCGAGTCAAGTTTCTCCATACCAGACTTTATACACCTGCGGCCATGGAAGGATTGTAACACTGGAATTCATTGATTTGGTGGTGGGACCTAATACTTTTGGCAATATAGTGTATTACTACGTGAAGTTTTCATTTTGTCCCTGTGTAGATTTACTCTGGTTTAACTCTTTCCTCCCATCGTCCATTAATCGGTATATAAGAGAGATTTTTTTAACACAACCCTATTTGTTTAATTAGAGATTCTTTGCCACATATCATAATTTATTCTTGTGCTTAGGTTACTTTCTTGGATTCCTGTGTTAGTTTATATTTTCCTTATAGATCTGGTTCCTCCATGTTCTTCAGTTAGTATTATTGTTCACTGTCTCCAGTTTATTTAGATGGTTTTCTGTCTCCTCCCTGCACTCCCTGCACACTTGTGTTAGTCACTCACCCTCAGTATTCTTTAGGCTCCCTTTCCTTCAGCTGCTTCTGATTCTCTCCCTGATTAGCTCCCTGTGTTCATTGGATCATTCTTCATCCTGCCCCTGTACTTATACCCCCTGGTTCTCATTGTCTCATGAGGTTTTCTAATCAGTTTGCAAGCTTGAGCTTACATAGAGCTGTTTGCAACAAAGTAAGAGGGATTGGTGACAGTGTGTCTATTTAAGGCCACCGCTGGAAAATGATGGACTTTCCCATGAAGAAGTTGAATTGTTGTTCATGAGAGAGGGTTGGAAAGGGGAGAGTATTGTGGATACTGTTTGTGTTATTATAAGAAAAGTGATGAGCTGCAACTCAAAACTCAATTTGCCTTGGAGAGTTAGCCACATTTGTTGGGATTTTGTAACATTTAGACAAAGCTGAGTATTTCTGTTCATTTTTCCTAATAGACTTACAATTTAATTCACTTTCTGTGAATAAGCAAGTTATTTCTGTTCCTTATGGTGGCACCTTAAGGCATGTTTCCAATACAGGAGCCTTTTCCAGGTACCAGGGTATTTTTGGGCCATAGTTCCCCCTGTACAATTCTATCAGAATAAAAACAGAAATTTTTAACTAAGGTCATACTTTGATAAATGTAACTGTAGGAGAATTCACATCATTTGTTTACAGTTGTCTGTGACTAAAGATGGAGTAAATCCATTCGTCATTTAAATAATATAGGTAATAGGATTTTAACCCATTAATGTTCTCAGATACAAACAAAAACAACCACAGTCCTCGTAGATCAGTAACATTTTTGAGAAAGACGAGCTGCTGCTTTAAAACTTGTTGGAGTTCTATTCCACCTTTTTGTGAAGTTTCTAGTGACTCTCCATACCTACGTCACAAAGTCTAGCTAGCTGCTGTGAGAGAATTATTTCTGCCATCTATTTCTATTACTTTTGCTAAAACAGTTAATATTTATGTTACGTTGTTGCAATGAGTTATGTTTTTATTACTTTTAAAAGAAATCTTAAATATTACTCTTACTGTTACCTTTTGCTAATATGCTGACTATTTCTGTTACTTTTTGCTAATATGCTATCTCAGTTTTTGATAGTGTGCTAACGATTTCTGTTTTGATTTTGCTAATATGCTAAATATGTCTGGTACCGTTTTTTAATATTGTTACTATTTCTGTTACTTTATGCCAATATGTTAATTTTTACTGTTACAGTTTGCTAATATGGGGATGTTTCGGTTACTTTTTGTTAATACTGGTGTTAAGTAAGGTGTCACTATTTGCCGGTATGCTAAATATTTCTGTTACTTTTTGCTAGTATGTTAGCATAGTTAACATGTTGCTAATATGCCATTTCTGTTGGCTTTCTCCTAATGTGCTATTAATGTCTTGTTTTTGCTATTATGCTAAATAGTTGTGTTACCTTTGAACTATTACTGTTCATTTTTCCTAATATGTTAACTATTTCTGTTACTATTTGCCGATATGCTAAATATTTCTGTTGCCTATTGCCACTATGCTAACTGTTTCAATTGACTTTTATTAATAAAGTGATGATATTACCAGAGGTAGAGAAATATTAATGTTACCCTTTTTTCGAAATACATTTCACTGGGCTTTGACTTTTAATCAAACATAATCATAAGACTGTAGGTACAGATATTTTAAATGCTCCTTACTTACTACATTTAAAACTAACCCATTGAACTGTTGGACTTTACCAAGAGGGGGTTGTAGTTCTACAAGAGGAGCCAGACTTTAGTGCATCCTGGGCCTCTCCTGTCTTTGTGAAAACTGAGTCTTTATGGAAGTTGGAGGCATCTCATTATCATTAATCCCACCTCACCATTAGTGAATACAATGCCTTATAACGTGCAGCACCTATTTGTGCCTAAGGTACTTTCTTCAAAACAGAGATGTGACTTATCCATAAATTATGTGGGAAGAGTTGTAGTTCATGATTTCTGCAAAGATTTGAGTTTTACCAGATTTTGCATTGATTGGCATCAGTCCCTGTGTCACCAGTGGACAATCTGCTCTCTGTCTTCTCTCAGAGCGGGGTCTTCTGCAGAATATTGCGTCACTAAAACTTTCTAATTTTCCAAGGTTACCCTGGGGACTCCTGCACTCACTCCCATGCAACACTTAGCAACAAAAGAGATTTATTATTTTATTTTGGGTCAGTAGATGACGACATTCAACACAAGCTGAACTGTGCCTCTGCTCTGAGTAATTATGAGTGTCTTTGTTTGCAGAGCTTTTAGTTTTGCTCTCAATAAGCTTTTTAGTCAGAATGACAAACAATAAATGCATCCCATGCTTCCCTGGAAAATTCCCCATAATCCCCCTATGAGGTTGAGAGAGAAAGAAAGCGAAGAGGAGAGCCAGAGAGGGATAATTAAAAAACAGAGTGACACTATTTTTATGAGCAGCGGGTGCTGCTGGAGCTAAGTATAGCTCTGCATTTTTTGCACCCTCACAGGGGGACTTAAGGTGCAATCAGTCACCTCCAGTTAGGATGGAGTTTGAATGAAGTCAGGATGAAAGACTCCAAATGATTTATTTCTTCTGTGTAGAGTGGAAAACAAGTCACAGCATTGCATGAAACAAAGCTTGCTGATTTATTTTTTTTACACCAAAGGGGTCTGCTTCTCAATAACTATTTTTTAATATCCTTTAAGATGCATTTGGATTAGTTCCCAACATCTTGGTTTGTATTCCATTTGTTTATAAGTCAGAATAATGATTCCAAAAAGAAATGATAGTTCTTTTCAAGTGAAATTTGGAAATTCCAACAAAATAAAGTTTTTATGGAGCCCTCACCACAAAATCCAAGATGTCTTTGTCCATAAAAAGTCGTGATAGATTTTACTGGGATTTCATCTGATAGATAAGTGTGTGATAGCACATAAGAGTGGAATAAAAAGGACAGATGGTTTGAAATATCTTTAGAAATAGCAAGTCTGAAAAGTTTCCCTTCCGTCTGTATTCAGCCCCCTTTAATCTAAAACCCTTTAAATAAATTCCAGAGAAACCAGCTGATATAAGAAATCAAGGAATTAGTGAATTCATGTGTAATTTAATGCAGAATGTACAGGGGTTGGACAATGAAACTGAAACACCTGGTTTTAGACCACAATAATTTGTTAGTATGGTGTAGGGCCTCCTTTTGCGGCCAATACAGCGTCAATTCGTCTTGGGAATGACATATACAAGTCCTGCACAGTGGTCAGAGGGATTTTAAGCCATTCTTCTTGCAGGATAGTGGCCAGGTCACTACGCGATACTGGTGGAGGAAAACGTTTCCTGACTCGCTCCTCAAAAACACCCCAAAGTGGCTCAATAATATTTAGATCTGGTGACTGTGCAGGCCATGGGAGATGTTCAACTTCACTTTCATGTTCATCAAACCAATCTTTCACCAGTATTGCTGTGTGTATTGGTGCATTGTCATCCTGATACACGGCACCGCCTTCAGGATACAATGTTTGAACCATTGGATGCACATGGTCCTCAAGAATGGTTCGGTAGTCCTTGGCAGTGACGCGCCCATCTAGCACAAGAATTGGGCCAAGGGAATGCCATGATATGGCAGCCCAAACCATCACTGATCCACCCCCATGCTTCACTATGGGCATGCAACAGTCTGGGTGGTATGCTTCTTTGGGGCTTCTCTGCACCGTAACTCTCCCGGATGTGGGGAAAACAGTAAAGGTGGACTCATCAGAGAACAATACATGTTTCACATTGTCCACAGCCCAAGATTTGCACTCCTTGCACCATTGAAACCGACGTTTGGCATTGGCATGAGTGACCAAAGGTTTGGCTATAGCAGCCCGGCCGTGTATTTTGACCCTGTGGAGCTCCCGTCGGACAGTTCTGGTGGAAACAGGAGAGTTGAGGTGCACATTTAATTCTGCCGTGATTTTGGCAGCCGTGGTTTTATGTTTTTTGGATACAATCCGGGTTAGCACCCGCACATCCCTTTCAGACAGCTTCCTCTTGCTTCCACAGTTAATCCTGTTGGATGTGGTTCGTCCTTCTTGGTTGTATGCTGACATTACCCTGGATACCGTGGCTCTTGATACATCACAAAGACTTGCTGTCTTGGTCACAGATTCGACGGCAAGACGTGCACCAACAATTTGTGCTCTTTTGAACTCTGGTATGTCCCCCATAATGTTGTGTGCATTTCAATATTTTGAGCAAAACTGTGCTCTTACCCTGCTAATTGAACCTTCACACTCTGCTCTTACTGGTGCAATGTGCAATCAATGAAGACTGGCTACCAGGCTGGTCCAATTTAGCCATGAAACCTCCCACACTAAAATGACAGGTGTTTCAGTTTCATTGTCCAACCCCTGTAAGTATAAATACAGCCATTCTGAAAAGGCGTCAGAGGTTAATTAGAGAACATTGGTAAACAAACAGCATATGGACGACGAAGAACACAGCTGCCATGTTATAGTTTAATCACAGTTATAGAAGACTTTTTGTTGGCGTGTCGTATACAATCTCAAAACATATTTCAGTTTGTGATTGTGATGGTAAAAATGTTTTAGGGTGTTCAGGTGGTAAATTGTATAAAACATGTATGCATAGTTTAAAACATTGCCTTCTCTTCAGAAGACCATTGTACAATTGGACCATGACCTTCATTAAATCCTCTTCACACAGAACACTGTTAAGAAACAGAAGCTCAGCACTCCATTGTGTCCTGTAGAATAGGAAATACTGAACCATAGCCTTAATCTGTACTGTTGTCCCTCTTGCTACACACTGTAGTAAAATAGACTACAAATCTAAATCTGACTTTTTCCTGGTTAAATAAGGGTTACATTTATACAAAAAAGACAATTTAGTCTGGAAAACATGTTTGAGACCCATTTTTAGGATTACTTTTTTTCATGATGCCAAAGACATCAATCCTGAAAGAACTTAATTATTTGACATCAGATGCAGTGGTTTATAGAGGACTATGTAGCTCTGAAACACATTGAAAGTACTGCTTGATCCTCTTAGGGCGATGAATTCATCATTACATTTCAGAGTAACCCAACTTTTAACAGTGGTCAGTCTCTTCCAGCTGCCTTATTTTATTCTGAAGCTGTCAGAATAAGAGATATTTGTATTCAGTGGAGCTGAGTTATGAGCTCTCTTACACCGAGAGGTTTAGTATTAACCAAAAGAGAAGGAAAGCTAAACTAAGCTCACTTTTCCTTGAGCATATCAGGTAGACCTTAGCTATGAAAATGATGCCTGTAAGGGGAGCCTGCTCCAAATGAAATCAGAGTTGTTAGATTGAGCCAATTCATCACCGAGTTAAGAGCCAAAGAGGGAGCATGAAACACACAAAACTTGTACTAAGGGACTACAGGGAGGGGGAGGAGATGAAAAGACTGCAAGGAGCAGAGTCAAAATAAGGTGAGGAAGGGTAAGGGAACCTGGAGGACAGCACATAAATCACTGCCTACACTAACTGTCACTACACATGAACCACCTGAATCTCTGATTTCCTCTCAGTGGAGCACAGAGAGGCTGAGATAAAGAGGAAAAGAATAGAAAATAGGGTGAATAGGCACAGACTGTGCGAAAAATGAATGATATTATATGAAAGATCTTTCTGCTGTCAGGTTTTACATTTATACAGTTTTAGCTGACCAAAACAGACATTTTATTTGGATTGTTATATGAAATCATAAGACAAAGTTATTCGTCACACAAAATTGTTTAGAAAATTGAAACTTCTGTCATTTTGTTTGAGAGATCTGACCCACATACAGAAGAACACTCAGAAATATGACTGAATCAGTAAAAGGTGTTTTGTTTACAAATGGTGATACTGGAACATGAACCGTAGAATTGCCAACTGTGTGGAAAGAGGGGGAAGAGAACTGATGAAAACAAGAACTATAATGTTGCGGAATGAACGAGAAGTAACTATGTCTAACAGTTGAACAGCTTACTAAGTGAGTGTAGTCAGGTCGCCAGGGGTAGAAAGGGTGTCGGGACCCAGGTGTGCGAAGCGGAGAAAATCCAGATGGTTTACTTGAGCTGTAGAGTGAGTTCAGGAGTTAGTTCAATGTTCAGGTACTTGCGTTGGAGGGTAGACAGGGTACGCTTCTGCCATGGTTCAGGAGACTGAGGATAACAGGAAGCTGCAAGCTTGGTACTTGGAAACGAAATCCAAACGAAAATCAACCAAACATTGGTAATCTTGATCATCCAGAAACTTCTGGAACGTCAAAGTTCAACGAAGAATGATCAGAAGGTTCAGGTTTTTGCCTGCGAAGGAACATAAACATCAGTTTAAAGACAGAGAATGAGGCATAGCTTAGACGTGGCTGAGCTTGTTACCACTGAAGGCAAACACTCTGGCATCGAAGCGCTGGCAGCCTCCTGCTTAAATACTCCTCCACTGCAATCAGCAGATCAGTTGCACCTGTCACCCAGCACACATGAGAAACTCCAGCACCATCTGGAAACTGACAACAAAAGTGCAGACAAACACACAAACACCCACACTGAACCCATAACCCTGACAACTTCATGTTAAAATTTAATCTTGCATGTTTTATTTTCGAAACATTTAATGTATACATGGATTCTTCTGCCTTTAACAAAATCCAAATACTGAAGCTTTGCAGGGAGCAAGTTAGCAAATTAGGTATCAGGTTTGGGTATGATCCATTTGGATAGAATAGAATAGAATAGAATAGAATTTGGGTTCGATTCCAGCTTCCTCCTGTCACATGTTAATGTGCCGCTGGGCAAGACGCAAAGTTACCTACCAATCTGCATATTGATCAATGAATGTGTGTTTTCTGAGTAGTTGGCCAGACTAAAAAAGCACTATGTAAATTCAGCTAATTTACCATTTACAAAAAGCTCAAATAAATGATTATAAATAAAAGAAAAGCCTTCCCATAAAACATACTAACTGTAGTTTTACTTAAGAGGTGAACAAATGAGGCCCAGATTAAAACAGTATAAAAACCCTTTACTTTAGTAATTTTAGAAAGCTCTGAAATAGATACCAAATTTAATGTTATTAGTGGGTGACGGTTAGCCAGTTGTGGTATTCTGACAGCACTGACAAATCCTTTGCATCATGTTTGTCAATGTTTCATTTTTCTATCCAAAATGAAACCAGAAAACAATTTTAAAGTATCTGAGCATTGTCAGTAAGTCAAAAGCATGGAATATATTAGCTGAAAACTCAAAAACGACTTCCTTTCTGACTTAAAAAAAAGAGGTATCAAAAAGAGATGCAGAACTTCAAGTTTAAAGCGCTCAAAAATGAACTTAGGCCTTATAATTATAGCTTGGACTTAAACAGGAACTAAGTAGCATTTGTGAGAAAGCCTTTAATATTACATCACATTACACATACATTTCAAGCACTTTCAGCACAATCAGGCAAAAACCAAACAAAAAACATAATGCAGATGTTGTTGTTTCCAAGTCATTGAGTGTGTTTTGGATTTTTCTGGGCATTCTGCTAAAAGTTCCAGGCTTAAGGTGCACTGTAATCACTGCCCGTTTTTCCAAAACTCTTTAGGGACATTTGGATCAGAGAACAGAAGGAGACGTTGGTACCAAGGACAAAAACCACCAGAAGTGTTTGCTTCTTTTCAAACGTTTTTGTATTTGCAACATAAAGTGAGACTAAAAACTGGTGGCCTTTGTGAAATGCAAGTGGGCCAAGATGGTCAACATCAGCTGAAAACTTATTTCAATGTGTTCACCAATCCTGAAAACAGCCTTCATTGCCATTCTAGGAGCTACACAACTATAGTTAAAATGAACACAGTTTTTATTTAAAATCCCTTGATTTTTAGTTTTTACCACCAGCACTGGATTAACCTCATACCTGATAATACCTCTAGCAGGGTATGAAGTGAGCGCACTGTGCTTTTCCATGATAAAGTGGCCTGACTGATAATTTAATACTCTCATCAAGTCAATCTCAAAGACAGCACATGCATCCCCTTTTTCTTCCACCCTTTGTTTGACTCCGTGAGCACCAAATGGGAGGTGAGCCGAGGACACAACATGAACTAATGCACCCTACGTGGTCAAGGAATTACATCTTCCAATGTGTGTGAGTGTGTGTGTGTGTGTGTGTAAACATCAGGCTTAGGCTTGGTCAGCCCTCTGGGAGTCATATTTCACATTTAGCAGCTCTCCATTCATCATCAATACAAACTGGCCGTGTGAATCTACAGTAAACAGCCTCATCATATGTCCTGGTGCTTTTGCAGTCTCATACTGGTGGTTTAAACACAGTCCGAGCTGATTTAGCACTCTGTAGTGGAGCATGAAACTACATGGCCATGTTAAAAGGGTGATGCACTGCATCTTTTGTAAACTGGTGTCTGAAAGATAAGGCGTTTTCTGCTTTAGCAGCACTGAGAGATTTGCTTCTTAAACAAATACATTTAATTAAAAAAAAAATCTATTTTGTCAGGTGGGATATAATCATCTTTGAAGAGCTGTTAACTGGTAATTAATCCTTCTGTATATTGTTGTTTTTAAAGGCTTGCTCTACTTATTCTTTTTTTGTCAGTAGCCATGCCAACTGTTTGGATATACTGATCTAGCAGGGCTCATGAAATGTTTTCTATTCTTGATTGTTAAGCAAAGCAGTTCATCCCATAAAAACTGTAAAAGTGGCTTTTAAGTGATGTTTCTTTGAAATTAGAAATAGACGAACCCTCCTGACGCTATAAGCTGGTTTAGGGAAAAGACATGCTGAAGCAATCAGTCCTTTTGATATGGGCTCCACTTATTAAACACTTTCTTTGAACCCCAAAATGAATAGCATTACTGTGATAAAAGTGGGAATTAGAAGTCATAAAAGTCCCTATTTTCTTAGTTTGGTCTATACAAGAGACTCAAAGGCTTGAACAAAAGTGCAACAGTAGTCATAAGTGTTTGTTGTGGATAAAGATAGGACATATAATCGGAGGAGAACAGGAGAATACTAAGTCTTGTCATTTATTTTAAATGTTGCTGTAATTGAGCTTTCATGGGATTTTAATGGACTTTGCCCATTTATTGAGCATGTGTATTTAAGTGTTTAATCTTTAGTTGCTCTCATACAAAAAAACTCCACTAGCCAAAAACTGGTGATTTATAGTTTTTATTTTGTTCTTGCTTCACAGAGAAGTCTGGAAAATCTACACGGGCTGATTTAACAGGCTAAGAAGATGCAACCATATATTTTGCAGCTGAACTGTGATCTCAGAATCTGACAAATAGTAAGCCTCCTTCATTGTAATGTGGTTTTGGTGGCTCGTGCAGGGGAATGGTGGGTTTTGTGCAGTTAATCAAAGGCATGTGGCTCCCCTCTCTCCCCTCTGCCCCAGGAGCAGATGGTGTCTCTTTAGGCCCTCTTATGAATATTGATACAAGGGGTCTTGGTAAACAACAGGGGGTTTACCATAGTTGGGCCAAGAACCCCCAAAACTGGCACAAAAAGTGAAAGCCTGCCTGTGGACAGGGTGGGGAAGGAGATTTATGTTGGCCATGAGTAGAAGGGTTTGGACCCGACTGATCCACATCACAGTAAACAAAATGCTCCTTTAAGCTGCATAATGATACATAGAGGAGCATTGCAGAAATGAATCATTACCTAAGAAAAAGCAAAAGAGAAGGAGTGTAAGGTAAAGAGATGGACAGGTGAAGCTAGTGACAGAGGTAATCCTCTGGCATGGCTACCAGGTCTAAAGCTGCCATTCTGAATGCCTCCGCTTACTCCAGCTCCACCTGGAGGCTGATCCCCTGCTTTCACTTGGGGCTTGCCAACCCATCGCTTGACCCCAGGGTGAGGATAGAAGCTTTGCATCCCCACCACGTCCCAGGGCCTGGAGTGTGGTGAATGCATGAGGGCCCTGTCTTCCAGCAGGTGCCGCCCAGCTGTAGCCCCCTGCCGTGACACTTCATTGGCGTCACAGACATCAATTCAAGTTGATCGAAGGGCTGCTTCTCCACTGCAGAAACATTCCTTAGACTTAGCATTTTTATTTTTTATTTTGTTTGTTTTTTGCACAAAATCAACACTTTATTCAGTTTTTTCCCCTTTGTGGTATTTCATACATTTCCCTGCAACAGTATCCAAACTCCTTGAAATTTGTAACACTTATTATTAGAATTACAAACTTCAAAGTATTGCGCTGGGTTTTCTTGAGACAGACCAAACCATGTAGTTCATTATTGAGATGTCCAAGGAAAATTATGCTTAATTATTACAGATAAATGTTTAAAAATGTATTTAGAAAAAAGTCAGTTTGAAAGAAGAGCATTTGTGAACATCAATTTTAACATCAAGTCTTGCCACAGATTCTTAATTTCATTTATGTCTGGACTTTGACTAGGCCTTTCAAACACGTGACTATGGGTTGATGACTGTACTGTATGATTAGGGTTTGCAGATTTTCTTCCAGTGGGATGTGCATGTGTTAGTTTTTGCTACTTATAGGATTTTACACAGGCCAAAAAGTTACATTTTGGACTCATCTGGCCTCTGACGCCTGTACAGAACAGTTGTATTTGTACTGAGAATAAACTACACAAAGGTTGACTATCTACTAATTAGGCTGCTTTTGAAGGCAGTTGATCCCACTATAGGCTAAAGAGTGTCTGAGCAAAGCAGCTTTTCATATATTCTTTGTAAGAAATTTAAAAAAACTGTTTTTATCATTGTCCTTCACAATTATGTTCTACTTTGTGTTGGTCTCTAAAGTCAAACCCCAAAAAAAACCATTGAAGTTTGTGGTTCTAGTGAGACAGAAAGTGGAAAAGTTCAAGAGGTGTGATTAATTTTGCAGGGCGCTATATTTTCTGCAGTTTGTCAGGGAATATTAGCAGCTGTACAGAAGCTCATCCCCAGACAGCACCATTACAGATGGGGAACTGAGGCCGTGGCAGCTATTTATAACCTCAACTGGACCTCTGTCGACGATAAGGTTGCATAAGGGGCAGAAAGGAGGAGAGAGGCAGAGAAGGATGTGAAGGATGTCAGAATGGCAGAAACAAAAGGAGAGCAAGTGAGACAGTATAGTTATAAGTTGTTCAGTTTTTGACTGTTTGGATGCAGCGTCTGCTGGGAAGCGAAGCCCCTGTAGTCCCTTACATAATGAGACATATCAGACAGATGCACTTTGCTGAAGGCCTTCATTAGGAAGACAATGACAAGTAGGACTTCACAACTCTTAATTAAATCAGTTATTATGGGATTAATCTAGACCATGTTACTCTCTAAAACTGAACTAGATTTAATCCACAAAATTCAATCCATTTTTAGATATTGTTTTTATATTTCTAAGCTTTGAAATTTTCGAACGCGACCATATGCGATGGGTTAAACTACTGTGGGTGCTGGTGTTTGCATACACACAACCCCACACGTGTCTGTCTATATTGTGAAAAGTGGGGGTAGCCAAACTTTGACAGCCGTTTTAACCAAGAGAGGATGGAGAAGACGGAGGGGGAGGGGAGGGGAGGGGAGGAGGGTATGAGACCCAGAGGATAAGGCAGCTGAGACGGGCAGCTTTGGCTGGGGGTTGATCTCATTGTGCACTTGTCTCTCTCCAGACACTCTGCAGAAGCACCTACGGTAAACAGGAGCCAAGCTGCAATCAAGGGATTGTTTTTCTTGTTTCTTTCTAGAATCCTATAAGTCAGAGCATCTGGATCTTCTCGCTGAATTGAATTTAAAACTTGTCGGGTCGCTTTGATTTACCACTATATTTGGATTTTGTGAGTGCTATGGAGCTGCTGTAGGCATGGTTGTCTACTTGAGGAAGAGCATCCACTCTCTGCTGTCTGTCTTCAAGAAGAAGGGTGAGTGCCGGCTTGCCTGAAAGGCTCAGGGTAAATAACTTGTAGAGTTTGGCTGGAGATCTGAAGATGGTAACAGTTAGCTGGTGTCTCTCTTATGATCCCATAAACACAAACATAATTAGCTCAAAGGGCCGGCTGGGAGTCTTTTTGTATGAGCTAAAGGAGCTTTACTGACCTTTTCATTGGTTATCCTAATGAACCAAAATCTCTAAACCTTATGTAGGGCTCTGGCAGAATCTGAGATGAGCCTCTTCTTTAAACAAATGCAACTGGTGCTTACATTACTTTATACATTAATGATAAAATGACTGCAGTTGTTGTGTTTTCTTCTAACCTATGACCTAGGTAACAATTTCCCACCGCCTTACACAGAGGGTTTGGGTTGTTTCAACAGTGTGAATGAATGAGGATAGGGGGGAACACTGTCCACACACACATATACAGAGTGAATGCACATATGCACAGTGTTACCTAATCAGGTACGACTGAGAACCAGTGTTGAAAGTGACAAAGGAGGGAAAGAGGACACCTCAGTTTGAGCCTTGTTTAGGTCAGCTTTTAGCCACTCACCTTCACTGATTTTGCTCTCAATCTTGCAGAATGAGGCTTTATTAAGCTTTTTGCTGTTGCATTTTATGTACGAAACTGAATCTGGTAACCCTAAAATATACATGTATAGCTTACATACAGCACCCTTCACAGTCTTTGGCACCCCTGGTGAAGATGTATAACAAGTCTAAAAATAAATGAAGAGTGAATTTTTTAACATGAGTAAGAAAAAAAGTCCTGAAAAAATATTTATTACTAAATTACCTGTAGAATACAACCTAACAATGTAACCCAAGCACTTTTTAGTTTATACTTTAGTTTATACTTTACTTTTCTTTACTTTAGTTCAAGTAATGCAGGTGTGTGTTGATCTTCATAAGACAGGAAATAGTTGCTCACCTAAACCTGGCTATATTTACAGTCAGTGTAATCATTCAAAAGCTGAAACAGTTGGAAACAAGAATGGAAGAGCACTCATACTTATCTTCCCACTGCTTACAGAGGAGGATGATGTAAGATCCCCAAAAGGTCCCCAAAATCCCCAAAGGTCGGCAAAGAAGAAAACAAAATATTTTTCTTTGCTTTATTTTTTCTATAGCTTTCTTTACCCAAAAAATACATAAGGCATATTCCAACATTTCCATATTTTTAATTTGTCATTTCATACCTTTGTAGTTTTGATGGTTATGTACCTGACTTTTTCATGTATGAAATAGAACCATCTTCCACGCAATGTTTTGTTTTGACAAAGGATGATTTAAAATAATATTCTATAATCTATTCATAGTCTACTATATGAAAATGTTGGTTTTATAACTCCAGCAGAAATATGCTCTGGTTTATTTTAGTTATATTCCATCATATTTCATACGAGTCCAGTGGTCCAAATAGTAATTTGAACCAATATAAGGAAGGTAGGGAGTAATATAAAGTTAGTATGAAACTTTATGTTAAAAAATTGTATATTTACAGGGATTATAGAAGGGACTAAATTATAGTGTGTAGCTTTATATGTGTAGTTTTATATATGCAATGGGTTGTTGGACATATATCTGTCAATTATGTTTTATATAGTCACCTCTACTGCCATTCGGGGCTAATTCTGTAATGCTATGTGCCAGCAGTGCATTGTTATACATTGTATTATGATGATGCACCTTTAGATGGATTCTTCATATATGTCTAGTGCTTTATTTATGTTTTGTGAGCATCAAGGACAAACAGATGAATATTAGGCCAAAGCTAAAAGTGTTTTGTTCTTGCAGTCCTGCAAAGCCAAATGCTGTTGATCAATTAATGCCATCTGGATTGGTACCAAAACTGGCCACATTATCCATCACCGACATGTTCACTTTAAACAGTATTTGTGCATGTTAGGCTTTGGTTTCATCTTCATTGTGTTTGCCAGTCTTGCAGGAGAACTGAGTCCATTTCCCACACGGGAGGTCCCACAGCAGTGGGTCATTATAGCATCTTAACAGGCGGACGAGCCAGATTATCTTATCCCATAGGGACTAGCAAGGAGGCATTAAGATACAGGAGGAGATTAGCCAGGTCATGGTTGTTCAGCTAAAAGCCTTGGCCATGTTGGGACATCTGTCCTCCAAATTCCTCAGTGTGCTGCATCAAAGGTGCAAATAAACAAGCAGTCGTGGCAGTTGGGAGTGCAGATTCAGTGTGAAGCAGATAAATGTTTGAGCCCACAGACACCTGTTGGCTTCATGGTCAGGTTTGTTGGGGGACAGTGGGGTAACAACTGAAAAATGTCACTCTTTATTGTAAGGTTTAAATTATGGTTTCATTTGAGTTTGACCAATAGGTAAAGTGTTTGCTGCATTTAAATAGTCAGAAATTTGCATGCTATTTTCCAAAATTCAGTTTTTCTATGCTTTGACTTGCCAATTCCCATTTTAGCCATTTTTGTTTAAGAATCAATCTAAAATAAAATACATGAAATAAAATGTTTTGTTTTTTTCAAACAATGACAAAATGTTTTCAGAGTTGACATTTTAAGCTAGCTTCAGCATCTTGAATTCAATTTAGTTCAAACATACTTTATTAATCCCAAAGGCAAATTAAATGTTGCTGTAGCTCATGTTATATAGGTTTCTGCAAAGAGCTGTTGTAGATGCCATTAGCAGGTAGGGCATATAGCACTATAAAAACAGCCATGTGTATTTTTTAGATCTTTACCTTGACTCAAACATTTCTGAAAGGCTGATTACTTTCCCAAAATGCAGCATGTTTCATTACAGAAAGAGACTGAAACCAAAAGGAATGAAACACTATTGTTGTACTTTCAGTTAGCCTTCCTCTTATTCGCTAAAAATCTTGTTCTCTTTTTTTCTCTATCATGCTGCGTGAATGAACCACAGGCATGTCTTGACATGATGTAAAGAAATGTTTTTTTTAAAAGTTTCATAAATTTATATGCTTCCTCTGACTCATTTTAAACACCTCACTGATCCTAAGCTGACTTTGAGTCTTCCCTTCTCAATAAAAATGTGAACCCAGAAGAGTGTTGTTGTCAGCGTGAACTGGTAGCGCTTAGTAAGGTCGATTCACTGATCGGAAAATTATTTGATTTTTTTTGTTTCTGATCGTCTGATTTCGGCCACCATCCTATATCTCAGTGTCAAGGCTGCACCCTTTTAGAATGTAACATTTGTTCTCCTTTATTCCAAACCCCATCTAACAGCTGGGCCGAAGGGGAATGAAGACCAGAAGAGGCTGACGGTTTACTACTCGGCCTCCCAGCACTACCATGAGAACGTTTTTATGGAGGGCAGCAGGCCTCAGTACCTGGAAGACTTACACACCGAAGCTCAGGAGGGGCTCAAGATACTACAGCAGGAAGGTAAGACATTCAGAGCAGCTTAAATCATGGAGCTACAGATATTTATAATATCATAAGAAAAAGGGAAAGTTTTGTGACTTTTATATGATTGATTTGCTTTGCACAGAGCACAAGAACGGAGTAAACTTTGCTGACAATGAAAGCATTGTTGTAAGTGGCCAACTAGCTTTGCAGATAAGTTTTCATCCATTTCCTGGACACTGTCAGAATACCATCTAACTTCCCATTCTCTTGGTGTGTGTGTACCCTTTAGTCCACAGATACCCTCTGCCCAGAGCAGGATAGCAGCTCCAAGGACAAAGGCGGCTCTCTGGAGTTAAAACCCAACACTACTAATGATACCACAGCAACTTCTGCTAAGTTGAACCGGCCTTGGCTTACTCACCAAGGTAAACATCATTCGTGTGTGTGTGTGTGTTTGTGTAGGTGCTTTAAGAAGGAAGCACCAATGTCTTCTGCATCTCAAAGATAAAGGAACTAATTATAGCAGCAGTAGTGCAAGTTTAAGTTTGTTAGCTGTTTCACAAAGAGTCATAGCTGGGTACTTACTTAAAATGCATGACTCATTCCCCACCGCTTGGCGCCTCTGCAGTTATAGCTTAAAATCAAAGGCAGAGGAACTTGACACACAGACACACACACACATATACAGAGTTAAGGAGGGTTTTTTTAGGTTACTCTTAGAAGTTCTAAGCATGTGAGGCAACTCTGTGGCTTTCTCAGCATATCACAGATGGAAGGCTGAGTCTGTCTGTCAGCATGACTGAGAGTGAGAGAGAGAGAGGCTGGATGTGCCCACGCAGTGTGTTCGATTGGTATTCTGATCATATCTGATTCTGATTCTGATCATACAGATCAACATTCTTTTTGCTCAAGAAAAGCATTTAATAATTGTACCTTGTTGAAATATAAATCTCAAAAATATGCTCTCCTGTGATAAATATAATTGTTTAGCTCAGTCAGCCATCCAATCTGAGTTTGACCAAAAGTGGTTTCATACAGTACTGACTCAGGGGACCTGAATACATATGCAAACCATACTTTTTTTTTTTTTTTTTTTTTTAACTATTTATTATTATCCTTCCACTTCACATGTATCGGTTACTTTATCTTGTACTGTCATATAAAATTTCAACAAGATTATATTTAACTTTTTGATTGGAACATGACAAAATGTCAAGACGTTCAAAGAATATGAGTACGTCACCAAAGATATTCAATAGTGGTGATACAACACTTTCACCCCAGTCTTCGCTTTTAGCGAAAGATGCAATTTCAATATATAAACCTGTGCCATGGACCTGGGTACTAAATAAACTTTTACTTTTGGCTGAATTTCACCCAAACATCTATGAACAGCTTAGAAACCCTTTCTTGGTCTTTTGAAACCTGAAGTTTACTCCTGTTCGGTAACCTTTTTAATTTTGCTGAAATGCTTGAATATTGGGATTTGTTTCCATTGAGTTCTAGTACGGTAATGTGCATGCCTGTTTCATTTTAAACATTATCTGCTTGGAAATGTTATTGTCCAGTGAGACTTGTGACATGAAGAATAAATGACTTTCCCATTTAGCAAAGTTGTTTTTTCCGCTAATTATAAAGTGTTTTATGCTAACCGGCTAAACCAAGATGGTAAACTTGCAAGAGTACACACATACAGGTTTGCTAAAATTATTTAATTTGGAGCATAATCTGCTTATCAACAAGACTGACTGGATTTAGGGTCTCCCTTGGTTGTCGTCTTTCCATCAGGCTCCACATTCAAGCCTTTGAATCCAGTGAAAAGACCTGATAGGAGCAGGAAGAGGAACAGGCGGACCACCATCATGGGCATTCCCAACCAGGTCCAGAAAGAGCTTGGTAGATTCCCATCCTTATTTGTTGCTAAATAGGAAAGCATTTGGTGTGTCTTTATTAGTACTGTGTTATTAACGGTGTTTCATATTCTTTACAGCTCTAAACAGAAGTTCCACCTTTCAACCACTTGTTTCGACTCAGCTCCCTAATCATGAAAATCATGATGGCGACAGTCAGTCAAGTGTCGTTATCATTCCAACAGTGGATGGAGGGACTCCGTTGGGAAAAAAAGAGGGAGCAAGGGTCCACCTTTCAGAACTGGAGGTAAAAGACTCTAAAGAGAGATTAAGGTCTGAATGGAAACATCTGTTACTGTTTTCTCACCTTAAGATGGTCTTGTGTTGACTCTGGAGCAGGTCTTTAGGGATGAACAGGTGGTGAGGAAACAACTTCAGGGAATGTACCAAAATGAGCAGGCCCATCCTTGTCTTACATCCACAATAAGACCCAAGTCTCTTGCAGTTCCTAGTATGACAACATCCTTTTCACTCTCTCCCTCAATGTTTAACTTCCTCCAGGAGCCTCAGGTGAGAATACTATCAGTTTGTGAGTTTAGAGATTTACATATAGGTATCATCTTTTAACACAAGACATTGTCATGCCTCAATGTATTTTTAGCATTCATTCATTTGAGAAGTAAAACACCTGCTTCTGATTCCTTGTAGGGTCCAGTGATGTCTATCTCTCCTCAGGCAACTTACTTGTCTACAATCATCCCTAATGCTGTTTTACCGGCTTCAGTTGAAGTAATTGAGATTGACCGCAGCAGAAGTCGGACTCATGGAAGCAGTGTCAATCATGGCAGCAGTGTTTCTGCTGTCAGTAAAAGTAGCCTGACATCCGAGGAATCAGCAGTTATTCCTTTGTTGTCCAGAAGGTCAGATGGTGACGGTTCCCAGACAAATAGTTCCAGCCACAACTCAGCACTAAAGCCCCGGTCAGCCTCAGGTTCAAACTGGAGTGAGTCCCAGTCCTCAAAAACAATTATTTCAGACTCCTCAGTTGCATCTTCTAATCGAGGAGATTATAATGTGCAAGAAAGCCAGACAGAGGAGTCTGGTGATGGCCAAGATCTCAACGGTCTTTGTAGCTCAGTTAATGCAATCAGCAGCCTGCATAAAATAGAAGTAAATGTAACAGAAGCAGAGTATGGGCATGGAGCAACACAGTCATTGGCTGTTGGGGATCAAGCAAAAACCAAACGCAACTGCATACATAGTCTTTCAGTTACAAAGACCAAACAGCCCCCAACACCTCCACAAAGAACTAACTCTCTACATGGTAAAAAGATGAGAAGCGAGTCCAAGATTGTGGTGGAGTTTGAAGATTTTAGCAACCCTGGTTCAGGAGAAGTGAAAGGTCCCTCAGAAAATATAATAGCAGAGGATGGAATTAAATTGCTTGCTACAAATGCCAATTTGAGCCTAGAACCTTTTTCAAACTCTACTGGGCCAAGCTCAACAAACTCGTCCTCCACACCTTTATCTCCTTTGGAAGACTCCTCTAACCAGTCTGCAGAAGCAGCAGCGTCACAACAAGAATCCGACCCTTCCTCCCCGCAGAAAACACCTTCAGATGGAGGAAAATTTGAACGAACAATGTCTCCTTCCAGTGGCTACTCCAGTCAGAGTGGCACTCCAACACTTTCCCCAAAAGAAATCTCCCCACACTCCACAGACAAAGAAATGAAAAAGAAACCCATCAAACCGGAGAGATCTGCATCTCGGGCTTCATCCTCAGCAGCTTCTCCCTCTTCCTCACTCACCTCTTTATCATCAGGTACATCTGAGCCTGCAAATGCAGATGTTACCACGTGCAGCACAAATCTGCCTCCACGGGATTCCTCAACAACAAAAGAAGTTACTCCAAGTAGCAAGCCCTTATCTTTAAGAGCAGAAGTACAGGAACTGTTTAACATCCCTCCTCCTCCTAAAGTCAAAGCCCCTCACCCACCACCTCCGGAGACATGGGCCCACAGCAGACGCACTGTTGAGCTTCTGTGTGGACCATGTTCTAATGTCAGCAAAACGAAGCCAGCACAGATTCAGGGCTGCAAAGAAAAGCAGATAGATACCCAAAGAGGGCCCCGAAACGACACTCAAGTTACAGGTGAAAACCAAACAAACCAGGAGAATCCTGTTTTGGAAATGTCTTCACATTTAGAAAACCCTGCAATAAAAGATTCTGAAGATGGCAAAAGTGAACTAAAAGTTAAAGAATTTTCAGATACAGAACAAATCCAGAAAAATGAAAAGGACAATACAGAAGCTAATAGTACCGAAGAGAGTAGTATCTGTATTGTAAAGAAGCCAGACAGTCAAGAAACCATTCAAAAGAAAGAACCCCCTCCTGTCATGAAGAAACCCATGAAAATACTGTTCAGAGATGAAACAGAGCGACCATTAGAGACACTAGACAGGAAATTGAGTTGCAGTGCTGCAAAAGAAGTTCATTTGTTTGTTGAGGACCATGCAGCCCCCTCCCAAAACTCTGCAACAGTTCCTAGTGATAACAGCGAGATGGAAAAGAATGAAGTTCAGTCTATGCAGACACTTAAAGTAGATGTCCCCAAAATGAGTAAGCTCTCACCACCACCTACACCTCCTCCAGCTTACCAGCCGACACCCCCTCCGATGAGGAAACCTGCTGCTTCACAGGTTTCTCCAACTCCAAATGAGTCAGAGAAGGAACACAACATGTCAGATGTTGTAGACTCCTGTTGGCCACCTCCACCTCCTCCTTTAGAAGGGGAATCTGCCTTTGATGGAGGAGATGAGTTAGATTTCCCCCTACCTCCACCGCCATCCATAAGAGACGACGTAGAAGATCCCCCAATTACTTCAGTTTTAAATTTAGCTGACAACAAATCAGTGAACGTTGAACAGGTTTCCAAACTTGACACTGCTAGTGAGACTTCTTCCCAGGATATTTCATGTGTTACAGACACAGTTTCACCCTCACCTATAGAATTACCTCCTGTACCACTTGTTACCAGACCAGAGAGCCCAATGTCGGCCCAGGTAGTGGTTCCTTCCAGCAGTTACCTGAGGCGAAACTCTCTTAAACTTGAAGATCAGTCTCCCTCTGCTCTTCCAGTCAAACCTCAGCCTGCAGTTCCAACTTCTTTGCCAAAAGCACCTCCTCCACCAATGGAAAATTTAACCCCTGGGGTTAATTTCAGAAGGCAGCCCAGTGGAGCACACAGAGACTCCAGGAGCAAGGAACTTCTTTGTCGCCACAAAAGTGCTCCTGTTCCTAAAGAGGATGCAAACATACCACTCGTAACCCCCTCGCTGCTGCAGATGGTTCGCCTCAGAACGGTTAGCATGACTGAAGATCAGGTGCAACCTTCATCTAAAGACACTGCACCTGAGGGAACTCCAGTTCTGGAGAACTGTCCTGTCTCAAGCCAAGGACCTCAAAACATTCCTCCGAAGCCCATTCGCAAGTCTTTGTCAGTGAAAACTCCACCTCAAACTGTACAAACTTCGACGGTGACAATGAGCTCTCCTTCAGTGCGCTTGCAGGAGGCCATCCGTATGAAAACTGCAGCTATGTCTTCCAGAGACTGTCTTCCCCCCAGACTGGGTGTGAAATCCCCCACTTACAGCTGCATTGATGAACCAGGAGTGCAGTCTCTAAAACCACTTGAAGGATGTGATATTCTTAAATCCCCAGCATCCACAGCTAGCTTTATCTTCTCCAGGAGCACAAAAAAGGTGGTCATCGAGCCTGTAGCCACCAGCTCCTCAGAGGCTCAAGCAAATCTGAAGCAAAGCTTGGCAGCTGAACTCAGGCAGGTCTCTGACCAAACAAAGGCTGGTGCTCTCTCAAACGGCAGAGCCAGGACTGACAGAATTCCTCCACCAATAGCTAAGAAACCAACCCCTGGCAGTACAAGTCCCTTGCTGAGCTCCCACATCTGTTCAGCAAAGATGGAGCTCAGGATTGAGGGAAACAAAGCTCCTGGAGCTGCACAACACGTGGCACTGCCAAAAACAAGTAAGTGGAATAAACCTTTAAGATCATACTTTGAATCCACGATCCACACATGTTCTTTATGCCTTGCTATCAACAGAAAGGTAATTTTGCTTCTGTAATCCAAGCTGTATTATCTGAAAGCACACAAGGCCAATGATCTTTCAAGACTAATTGTGCGATGTGAAATATTGATCAAATTAAATGTAAAAGGGGGTTCATGTTTTTTTTTTTGCAGAGTGATGCTATGAAAGGTGCTTTGGTGAAAGTTACGAGCATTTGCATATTGCTGCTGATTCTGTAACCTCGTGGATAGCTGACTCAGTGTTTACACTAATCCTTAAATTACAAAACATTCTTATCACGACAAAGCACAATGCTCATTCTTGCAACATCCTGATTTTGAGCAGCAAAGCGGTTTTAAGGTTACCTTAAAGGGGAATGTTGCATACTCACGATACCCACAAGTCAGAAAGTGCACTAATAAGCTCCATCCCAGCCTCCACACACACAACAAGGTGCTACTGGCTTGCCTGCAGCTTTCTTCCACTCAAGAACATGCGTTAATCAGCCATAACCTGAAGCTCATGATCATGTTTCAATAATTCAATAACATTGAGACGGAATATTCATTAGGTGAGTTCTTTTAACTGTATTATACTAATGGCATATATCCTCCTCTCATCTCCTGCCTACAGCTACAAGAGTGACGGCAGACACGATTGAAACACTGTTTTGAGTGAACGATCTGTGACCAGACTCACAGGAGGAACGAAACAAGACAGTAAGCAAGTGAAAGGACGAATCACAACATGGATTTAGTAATATTACTGAGGGACATTAATCTCAGCTTGTTGTGTTTTCTCCAAAAGCCTTAGCCTGTAATGGCCTTCCTACATATTTATGCAAAACTGAAAATACCATGTTAAAACCCCCAACTTCTAAAGAAAGCTTTATTTTAAAGTACTTTTCTAAATAATTTAATATGAAGACCCCCTCAGGGTGGAGTGATGCAGATTACATGAAGTGTCTCATTTTGGAAGGTGTAAGATCGCCTCCCAGAGGTTGAATGAGGTAGTGCATAGAGGGGAAGAAACGTTATTGTACATTTTTAACCCCATGCTGCAGTTAAAAAGTAATGCATAGTACTATGTCTCATTGGGACTGACAGAGTATGCAGCCAAGGACAGGGTGAGACATTGTCTCCTTGGTTATACATGTGTGTACAGAAATTACTCAACCTAGTTTTAGTCCTGCTTTTCACTGTGTGTAAAAGTAATAAAGAAAAAGGGATGATGAATAATCCTATGGGATGTTTTAGTCGGTTAGGACAGAATGATGTTTTTTAAAGCTACAGATTATAACATGCAACAAAAAGCCTTTAAATATGGTAATCTACTAACAGGTCAGGTAAGTGTTTCTTACACAGCACTTGGACATACAGTACTGGGAAAAAATATATTTCAGATTATCAAAACAATCCTCAAGACACCCCGACTAAATACAAAATGCAAAAGAGCTTTTTTATTAAAGGGAAAACAGCTATCCAAACCAACTTGGCCCTATGTGAAAAAGTAATTGCATAATTTATTTTCATGGGCATGATGTCTTGCTTTTTGAGATCTTTTAGCCTACTTCCTGTTGTCAGACAGGTTCTATAATAAGTGATTTACTGTCGCTACATGCTCTTCCAGGAGGAGTGAATGCTGCAAGTTACTAACTCTATGCAATCTGCTTGGTTTCCTTGGATAGAAAAACTTTTTAACCAATTTGAATAATAAGCTAATTCCGACTACACTTTAAAAGATAGGATTAATTGGAATGTATGTACCAGATTAAAAATCAGTATGATTCGATTGAATTGAGTTTGTAAAGTGCCTTGAGACGAAGTGTTGTGAATTGGGGCTATAGACATAAAACATAAACTATAGTGGAAAAGGAAGTCAATTATATTTTCACATAGGGTCAGCTTGGTTTGGATACCTGTTTACCCTTTTTTTTACTTAGTTTTTGATGGGCTGACATGTAAGCATGACAATAAAATAAAAAAACAGAAGAATTCAGTAAGGGAGCAAATACTTTTTTACAGCACTGTATAAAGCAGTAAAACAAGTAGGCTTCGATTTTGTCCACTAGTAGCACCTTACGCTAACAAATAATAAATCCACATAAAAAATGCTTTTGGAGTAACAAACCTGGTGAATTACCTTGGAAAATTGATACACTGGAGCTGGTTCTGTACCTTAATTAAAAAGTTTTGTTCCTAAAACTTGGACTTGAGATTTGGGGATAGAGAATTAAGCTCATCACTATTTGCACAAAAACCCTTTTCCCCTGTGGAATCATACAATGTCAATTCTTGACTCTTTGTAAGGGTTGTCTTTAAATCTCCATTTTGGTGATTATAAAGGATCATGTACAGTTATTACTTCTATTAATAAATTCTACTTGTGTCAAATGTTGTTTCTTGCAATCATTATTTCTAAATACACCACCTCTCTTTAAGTGTGGGAATAAAATGAATCAGATGCTTTTTTAAATAATCATTTAAAGTTTTGCATAAAGGCATATTATCACCATCTGAAAGTCCCTGTCATCAGTCTCCCAGCATGATTGGTAAGCATTTTATAGAGCTATATGATTAGAAAACAACTGCTATCTGTTCTTTGCTTGTTCTAAACCACTATAAAGGATACTGGCAGGTTTGCACCAAATTTACCAATGGGGCGGGGGTGGGGGTAGGGAATGCCCAGTGTTTTTTTTCACGGGGGCACAGAACAAAATATTGAAACAAAAAAACAGGGCGAAACTTAATCGTTTAATGTCTTGGGTGAGCCACAGAGCCGCTTGTGGCTCTGGAGCTTCAGGTTGGAGACCCCTGATCTAGCAGATGAAAACTGTGATCCTATCTCAATACGGCTGAAGCTAAAAGCGCAACACTTGATTTTTAATTAATTGTTAAAAGTGTAAAGGTAAAAAATAAAATGGGTCCAAGGGACCAATCACTTACGGTTTCTGTGCCAGAGCATATCATAAGAATATGATGAAGTTTTTGTCAAATCTGCCTTCAGTACAGTGGCCATAATAGGGGCCAGGGCCAGTTCTACAGGGGCACAGGGCCCTGTTGGCCCCTGTCTAGAACTGCCTTTGCTGGACTTCCTGAACACCTCAGCAGAGCCACAGGCGGATCGCCTCTACACCACGCTGCTTCAATGCTGTAATTTATATAGATGGAGCTATGAAGTGTCGGGACCATACTGTTTGGGGTGTAGACATACTTTTCATTAGCCCAAAATTTCTGTAATAATTGTTTTAATATCCGTCTTATGTAATATTTCAATTTTGTTCAGAAGTGAATTTTGGGTCTTAAGCCGCCATTATCAAAATGAACAGAAAGAAATGACTCTTTGTGTAATAAATCTATGTGCTTTTTGATGATAATTCAATTTATTGAGCTGCAACCATATACATTTATCTTCATCCACATTAAGACAGTCATTACCTGCAGAACCCTGATTCAGTCAGTGTTTATTGTATTATCCAGATGATATATTAGTTCATTACAAAATGATGATCAGACATGGATTCCTGTGCATTACCCAAATTACAACCGTCTTACAGCGTTAGACATTTTGATTTAACATACATGTGATGTGTAGAAACTTTGAAAGCATTCCTTTTTATCAGATTTGGCAGACTGACCACTGACTTGACACGTTTAACCTGGAAAAATACCAAAACATGAAGTGCCCTTTCAGAAACCTGAGACGAGCAAACTCATCAGGCTCCCTTATCTCCACTCTGCCAAAAATGTGTTGTACGAGTACATTTAGGTGCATAAGTAACCACCTTTACCTCACACTATTTAGTTACAGAGTTAATTTTGCAACTGACTCTTCATACTTTTTCCCAGTCAAGACAAAGAAGGAAAGTTGGTCTATTTAGTCAGAAATGTGCCTTTGTCCTTCCAAAAACATCCATATGAAGTTTGATGTTGTTCTCGTGGTGATTTGTGGTGCAGCTTCAGTCTTCGGTGGAGTCTGTTTGCGTCTTTAACTGATGTTGCCTCCTTTCAGCGTCTTACATGTGATGTGTCCCAGTTTGGTCAGCAGCTTTTTGTCTTTCCACTGAGCCACACACTCGTCTGAGATCTTCAGGTCCACCTACAACACAACAGAGCTGATCACCCTACGTGTTTTAGCAGGTAAAGTGAGCCCTTTATGTGCCAGAACACAGAACCCAATAATGGGCCGGAACATACCTGCAGCTTCTCCCACACCTTCTTCTTTGGGTTCAGTTTTTCGTCTGGTTTCTCCGACTCGTACCCCTCCACAAACACCCGTTCCCCTGATGAAGAACCCTCTGGTGGGTCGAGAGGCTCCACCTTCCGGGGCTCACCTTCTCTGGAAACAAAGTGAGTAGGATTGTGATGTGAGGCCAGAAAGCGGGGCCCTTCGGACTTACTGCCCCCCTCTGGTAAGAAGGTGTAAAAACCCTGAAAATAAATCCATCTTTTATTGTAGCAGAACAATCTTACTAAAAAAACTAATAGAAAAATGCAACCTTGAATTTGAGTAGATTTATTCAGCAGAAAAGAAAATTCCACATCAGGAAATTATTGAATTGACCTTGAAAGAAGATTAATTTTGTGTCTGGTGAACCATTTCTGGACCGGGCCATATGTTTTGACTGGTGGCAGAGGCCACCAGCTTTTCATTCAAAGCATCCTGGTGTTTGAAAGAGCCCATGATGCCATGCACGCTAACAAGGTTCTCAGGGAAACAGACCCACAGCATCACAGATCCTCCACCATGGCTGATCAGGAGAGAGTAGCAACTCCAGAGAATGTAGAGCGAAATGCTAACGTTCACCACATTAAACCGTTTGTAGGAGCTGACAAATGCAGTCATCTGCTCAAACATCAATGACCCGTCTATGTGAGCTCACGGTTCATTTTGTCTTGCTGCTGAAGTTGACGCTACCAGATCCCACAATGCACTGCATCCCTGGCTACAGAAAGGCATTTGGCTCAAACTTGCATTTTACGGGAAAATTTCGATAGGAGACAGATTAAAAGTGGTAAATCCAATTTTTTCTCCATTAAATAAATGTACTGATATTAAAGTTATTTTTTTAGAGGACGATCTTACTGCAGTAAAAGATCCATCTATTCTAAGGCTTTTGCAGATCTTCACCAGGAGAGCTGATGGGGTTGGAGGGTCCTGTACATCTGGTTAATAAAATAATGTTGCCATTACTTACACTGAGGCACATAGCAGCATAGCTTGGGACTCTATCCCTCGCATCTTCTGTGGTTTCAGGTTGCACAGGACCAACACCATTCTGTCCTGAAGGTCTTCCTGGGAAATGTAGGCCACCAGCCCGCTGACCACCGTCCTCGGCTCTGGCTCCCCCACGTCGATCTGCTCCAGGTACAGCGAGTCAGCGTCCGGATGCTGCAGGTTCCACGAATAAAAGTCAACACTTTAAAAAAGGTTCCCATTTCTTGCCATTTGCTAAGTTACTAACCTTCTCCACACTGATAACCTTGCCCACCCTGATGTCCAGCCTGGAGGGCACCAGCTCACCATCTTCTCCTCCTCCTCCTGTTTTAGCACCTTTTCCTCCTGCTTCTGTAACGACCAGGTAAAACAAGGTTTAATAACGAGCATGCAGAGAGTTTCGGCTTTATATCCAGATGTTTGCGCAAACGCTGACTTGTCTTCGATGGATCGGGATAAGCAGAGTTGGTGAGCTTGCGGAGCTCCGGAGACTCAAACTTCTTTCTGATTGGATCCAGGAGCTGATTTAGAGCAGCTTCCACTGAGGCCTTCAAGTCTCCTGGATGGATCATCTAAAATGAGGGAAGCATTACTAATGATTGGACCAGAGCATGAGGAATAAACGTAGCCTTCCGGTGCAGCGTTACACACCTCTTCAACAAAATCCTTTTCCACTTCCTCAAACCCGGTATAAACTTTGTCCCCCCCCCATTTCGGATCCCGTTTGATGCAGAACTCTGAAACACACCAGTGCTACAAATCAAGTAAGGTTCTTCAAGTGAAGACATGGAACAACCAAAGAAACTGCAATGGGTTAGCTTTTTACCTCCTCGTAGAGGAAAGAGGACGTGTTTAACAAAAGAGAGAACTCCGTTGTTCTGGATGTTGCCTGGCTCACAGAAAGCCTTCTTCAGCTTCTTTTTCACATCCTCTTTGGAGTCCAGTAGGTCGATCTTTGACTCCTACGCTCACAAATGAATATCAGCATCTTAAATGTTAAGAAAAGTTGCATTAGTCTTTAAATGCAGCCTTACTTCTTCTGAGGAGCTCATTTTAGCCCCAGTCAGTCCTGGAACCATTGGGTTCATCAGATGTGCACGCTTTGCATATCCGAGGGAGGGAAGGTACTGGAAAAAAACGAAACAGTGTTGGTGTGTTGACTTATTTAGAGCCAATTTTAAATATGGATGCTAAAAGCAACAAAATAGAGGAGTAGAGTGGAGCTGAGTGGTTCAGGTGTGAAAAACGAAGCCTTGGGCGTTTCCTGTTTATTACCAATCCAGTCCCAGATCAACAGTTTACCTTCTCTGCCAGAGTGAAGATCTTCCTCTGGTCCACTCCTCCAAACTGGGCGTCAACTTTCAGGTACTCCTCATCCAAAGCCTAAGAAATCAGACAAGTTCCTGGTTTGAACTAAATACTCATTTGTACTGTAGTTTTGTTTAGTACTGATTGACAGTCCTTGTCTCTTCGTCAACTCTGACGCTCCTTGTCCCTGCTGAAAAAAAAGGCATCCCCACAGCATTGTGCTGCCACCACTATGTTTGACCATGGAGATGGTGTGTCCAAGGAAAGGTGGACAAATAAATTTTAATAATGTAAGGCAAAAGGTTCAATTTATGCCCCATCTGACCTGAGCGACCTGTTCCACATGTTTGCTGTATCCCCCACATGGTTTGTGGAAGACGTACAGCAGGTAGTCTTATGGCTTTCTTTGTGAAGCGTACAACTAACAGTTGTCCTGTCGGAGATGTTCCCACCTGATCTGTGGATCCCAAATTCCTATAATATTTCCATTTCAAAATTCCATACTTCTGAAGACCCAATTCTGTTGATATTTCTGGTATTTTTAATGAAATGTACATGAGCACAAAACATTTGGCTAGTTGGGTTTTCCTAGGTTAGTGCTGAAGCTGTGAGGTAAAGGGCCATTTCACTTTGTTTTTAGCATCTGAACAAACTCAGATCAGTTAAAGTGCTTCCAAAAAGCTTGACTAAATTATCCTGAGATGAAAACAGATCCCTCAAATCACACTTTGTGATCAGTAATAACTTCATTTCCTGCATTTCAAAGCTTTTTCCGACTTCAAGACAGAACCCCACTCAAGAACCTTGAGCTCAATTTTAAATCCAAAAGTAAAAAGGATCACGAGACCCAAAAAGCAGCAAGTTTCCCACTTTTTAAGGCAGTGTAGGAGTCCTGTTAGTGTGTGCAGCTCCTCCAGAGGGACCATGGACCTCTTGGCTGCTTCTCTAATGAATGCTCTCATTGCCTGAACCTGTCAGCCTAGGAGATGGTGAAGCCATGAAAGGTTTGATGTGCTGCATAGTGTTCGCACTAGATTTTCTTAATCACAGTCAAGTGGGCTGAACACCACCCTTCCCAGTTTTTTTTCTTTGTAACCATTTTGAGAACCGTGCATTATTTTGTTCCCCTTCAATCACACAGCACTTTGCCTAAGTCTGTCACATGAAATCCCAATAAAACACACTGAGGTTTGCGGTTGAGAATTATCTGTACCTGTAGTCCAGGATAAAGCAGACCACTCAGCAGAGGATGCTCGACCTGCTTCACCACTTCAGCTCCAGCCTTTTTAGCATCATGTTCAGTCACCATGGAGGATAGGCGGTACACATCCAGGGTGTACTCTCTGTCCAGCATCAACGCACAGAAGCACAGTTCAGCGACGCGGCTAAAAACTAGCTATGGCAGGAAGGAGATTAGTCTTATCAGAGGTGTGGTGTCTACTGACCGGCTGAGCTGGAAATCGGTGCCTTTGATGAAACGTAGCTTCTGCAGAGGAACGCCGATGCTCTCCAACATGGCCTTGATCACCTGCTCGTAGTACTTCACCCGGAGCTCCAGCAGCTCCCAGGGAGCCTTCATGTTGTCAAGGTAAGCATGCAGGTCTGCAAACAGAACTGTTACCTGATTGGCAGAGAAAGCAAAAGTAAAACATGAATAGATGTTATGTTGTGGGTAAAGCTATGAAATCAAAGTACAGTGAGAATGTATTAAAGCCCGGTGGACTTTTATTGCATTTTATCACATTACAAACCTCAATAGATTTCATAGCAATTTTATGTTATAAATGAACACAATGTGGCGCATAGCTGTCAAGGAAATGGAAAATAATATGTTGGTTTTTTTTGCAGTTTTACAAATAAAATAAAAAAAGACATGCATTTGCCCCGAGTCATGTAGGAGAGCCAGCCCTAACAGGTGATCTGGTCAGATTAAACTAAAGCTTTACTTTTAGGCCTACATCCTCGCTCTGCCTCCTCGGTGACGTCGTAAATGTTGACATGACAACAGAAAGACCCAACATGCTTCTTGCAGTGCTAGGAATTACAGGTTAAACAATACTTAAGAAGAGGAAGAATAAACAGTCCTTAAATAGAAATCACTTAATTTTTTTAAAATCAGATTATGTTTCTAAGGTGGGAAAGTTTGCTTGTAGGAAAAAAACCAACCAACCATTAGACGCTGAGTGTTGCGAGGGTTCTACCTTTCTATATGTGTGTAATCTTGAATCTTGTGTTGATCTATCACATAAAGTCCCCATAAAATAAATTGAAGGTTGAGACTGTTACATAAAAAATGAATAAACTGGATTGTGTGTTTTGTCAGATAAGAGGCTCAGTGGTTTCAACGCACCTCACAGCCGGCCCTCAGGAAATCTGCTATCTTAGACATGGGAACAAAATAAGCCACATGCGGTTTGCCAGTGGTCGCAGTCCCCCAGTACACCTTCAGCTCCCTCTCCTGAAGAACCTGCTTCAGCTTCTCCTCACCGAGGACCTCCTGCAACGTGCACCAACCTGAGCTTCATGACATGGACTCACATGGGGGTTTTCAGGTGGTGCCAACACATGATGTGGGTTATGGCTCACCTGGAGGTTCCTGGTGATGAGGGTGAACTTCTCCTCTGGGCTGAGCGGATCTGCCATGATGCTGGGCGTTCTGACAACAACACATAAGTGACATCTCTTCATATGGTCTACGTTTACAGGACTTCTTACTGCATCGCTTGCAGTTTAATACTGTCCCACCCTAACCTGACCGTGTAGTAACAGCTTCATAGAGCAGGATTACACAGCGAACGGTGACGCAGACCCTAAACACACCGAATCGGAACGAAAGCACTCATTTTATATAGATTTTATCTTCATTAGTCTCGCGTTGTAAAGCATGGTCAACTTCCACATCGAATGCAAGTCGGTTGAATCTTGAATGAATGAATAGGCGAAGACTTAAGCTAGTTAGCAACAAAACCATGTGCAGCTAACATTACAGAGGCGGTGGTTCAGAAACCGCTATCTGTTCAGCTAACGTTAGCTTCACTTGTTATACAGCCGTATTAGTTAACTTTAAAATAATGTCCTGATAGCTGACCTCTCACCTCTGAATCTGTAGTCTTACAGTGAGCCGTGGAGGAAAGAAACAGCCTGGATCTGTCAGCAGGTTGCATCAGCGGCAGCCCCGGCTCTGTTATCCACTCCAGGGGAGAGCAATCGAGTGCAGATCGCAAAGTTCATTCTAATAAACAATCTCGTTTTACGTTTTCACAAAAACAATAGATATTCCAAATATATGTTTCCCAAAAATTGTCATTGGTATAAAATCATTTTTTGCCAGGTCTGACTTGTCTGGGCGAAGTATTTTTTTTAAGATAGACGCATTTTAACAAGGTGAAGACAAAAAAAGCCCTAAAAATTATATATTTTATAAGTTTTCATAAATCAAAGAAAGGATTTACAAACAGAAAACAGTGTTTTCTATAATCTGTTATCAGGGTAGAATTGTATTCAGATTTGAACTGTCTCGGTGCTGCAGTTTTCAAGATAGAATCATTCTAAGGTGCTAAAGAAGCCAAAAAGCTTTAAAAGTGTTTTAAGTTTGGACAAACTGAGCAATGTTTCATAAATCACAAATTGTGTTGTATAGAGTCTGTCATCGGTGTAGAATATATGTGCAGGCCCGGGTCTTNGGCTGGATGCGAGGAGCTGAGCAGTATAAAGCGGGAAAGGAAACGGCCCCACGAAGAACAGGTGCTTTTACCTTAATTAAAGGAAATTTTTGAAAAAAGGGAGTTTTGCGTGACGTAGGACATGTGCTGAACATCAATGAAATTTCGAATCCCTTTAATAAAAAATCATTTTATACTTTGTTTGGTTCATGAAATACGATTTTCCACGCCCCAAACCTTGAAACTTTTTTCAATTAGCCGACTCTAGCACGAGTCAGATAGAGTTTATTAAATGCTAATAAAAAAACACCCACCTTCACTTCTGCGCAGAAGCAAAATCTCGCCTTTAAGACCCCCCAACACGGGGAAAGGGTTTTGCGGTCAGATTCTCTCTCTTGCCGGTCCGGGTGCCCTTGAGCAGCAAACCACGCTGCTTCCAGCTTTATCTTGCAGATTGGTCCAGCGTAGCGTGCGTAACCAACACGTCACAGCCAGCCATCGCGAGAACATGATGTCAGTGCTCCTGGTGCTCTTTCACATTAGAGGGGGGGGGATATTTCACCTCCGGACTTCAGCAGATTTACAATTTAGTGAATTACACAATGGAAACTGACACACTTATACAACCTTGAAACTAAAGAGCCATTAGAGTTGAAATAAGGTTACATTCAGGGATGAAAACCACGCAGGTTCTACTATGTATTGTGATGATTCAATTCAGTACATTTAACTCGCAACATAGATTATAACCCAAAGAGAATAAAAAAAAGAATAAAATTTGGCAAGAAGGTAATGACAACATAAATGACACTAATCACAAAAAGGGACTCTCATACACTGTAAAAAACAATTTTAAGAAGTGTTATAGATTAGTCATTAGCATATTTATAATATTTAATAATATTTAAGTTATTACAACAAATAACTACGTTTTCGAAAGCAAATCATAACTAAAGATTTTGATGAGGATTTAACACAAGATTTTAGTTAATTCAGTGTCGGTCCTTGCATGAATGTCGCCTTGGGGAAGCCCCTCCTTTTCCTTGCCTTTATTTACAATACACAATATTGGGTTTGCATGATCAGCTGGAGAAGAAATAATAAATACATTTTTAGAAAAGTACAAGTTTTTTTTAGTGTTCTCACACATCCCCATTTGACTGGAAACAATAACAAAACCTAAAGCACTTGTTCAGGATGCAACTGACAGATAACTATTTTTGAAAGCCCATGCTGCTCACTTGACCCAATGAAGCCCTGGGGAGTGAGCCATGTCACTCATATGAAAATCCTCCACTTCAGTCATTTGTTGGTCACAGTGTCCAGCAGAAAACAGTAAGACTGCTGTGCTTACATGGGTTGTGTCATAAATGAATATAACTTAGTAAAAGTTAGTAAAAGACTCAGCTTTAGTTTTAGCTAATTTAGCCTTAGCTTAATTTGTCTGAGTAATAACGATCTTTTAAAATTGGCCAAAATCTAACTAATGTTAAGTGTCTTTTGTTAAACATACATAGTTTATACTTGGGATATTGATGAAAGACTGGGGGGGGGAAATGCATGAATACTATGCTGTACATTTCTGGGGGTGTAAAATATAACAGTTTGATTTATCAGTGTACTGACTTTTGTTTTCACCCAAATACAATTAGTTAAAAAGCAGTTTCCGTAAGAACACACTGAAATAGCTGTTTACACTTTAATGCGTGTCAGTAATCCTGTCAGAGCCAATGGTAACCCAACATTGACAGAGGCCCTAATGTATCATAATTAGTATTTTCACTTGCTTCAAATGCATTAAGACCAGTTTGTTGACAATGCTTACTTTAAATAGATGTGAACCTAAAATTAAGGACTTTGTGGGCTGTTTTTTTCTTTGAATACTTTTTTTTCCCTTCAAAACAATATATAATTTTGACATTGGGTTTTAGTGGTCTAACAGCTGCTGCTTCATCTGATATACCTTGAACAATTGCCAGCTGGTCGCAGACAGATCGGCGTCTTCCACTGTCTGCTTACCTTGAATTTAAGCAAACATATTACTATCGGCCAGGAACTTTTTTTTAGCTTCGTCAGACCCAGTGTTCCACCTAGTAGTCTTTTCTTCTTGCAGCAGCTGTGAAAATGTCAGCCGTGGTAAAGAAAAATGTGTCGGTGAGCATAGTTTGGTATGCGCGCTGACTCAGCCACACTGGAGTTGTTTAACTTTAAGTTCATGTTGTGGCTCACACAGGATTATTATAAAATCCAAGCCTAAAGTGCAAAGACTGACTCTGCACCTGCTAACCAGTTGCCCTCTGGTCCTGAAACCAAACCTGATAAATAAAAGGGGCATGTTTAGATGAGCCATTATTGAGCAGAAAAACACACAACGTGAGTCAGCAACTTGACAATATTGATAATTTGATTCTTATATCACTCATTATGTCCATGCAGACAGGGCTAACAAATCAACAAACTGTGTGATTGGGCATTGCTGGTGGGCAGGGGAAAATCAGTCGCCACTGGTGGTAAATTATTAGTAAATCTTAAACAGACACTTTGGATTTTTGATAGTGAGTTTGTAGTTGTGTATATTTGCCCTTATATTTTAATCATTGATTATTTGGCGAAAACAGCTTCAGAGAAGATTATGTGCCTGCGCCTATAATTGCTTCTTTTGTGTGACTTCAGTAATTGCATGTTTATGCTTGGCTCCTAACATGCAATTCTTGAGAACTAGAGAATACTTGATGCTATCTCGAGCTTGCTTAAGATTTCCATGTGACAGTTCTGTGTTACAGAACCTTGCCAATAAATTGGTACCCCTTGTACCCTCAGAAAGGTCACATTATTAGTAAATATATTCCACATTTGTGTAGTTTATTTCAGTATAAATGAAGCTGTTCTGTGAAGGGCTAAGTAAACAAACAGCAGCATGAAGACATAGACAGGTCAGGGAGAAGTTTAAAGAAGATTTAGTTTAGAACATTACAGTGTTTGAACATCTCACTCTAGGAAAGAGAGCTTAAATCAGAGAAGCGGCCAAGATGCACATGGTAACTCTGAATGACTTGCAGAGATTTTTAGCTCTGTTAACATGACAACAACAGGTACATCCAAAAACATATGATTATCATGAAAAAAAATCTATATTTTTTGTCACTCATTTCATAAAGTGAACCCTATATATTATATAATTAAGTATTCCAAGTGTGTATTTCTTGTAATTTTGTGACTTACAGATACTAAAAACACAAATTTCTGTGTCTCATGAAATTGAAGGATTATAAAAAAAGTTATTGCATATTCATAGAAAGCTAAGTGGGAGAAAAAAGTGTTGTAGAAAACGGTGCAGCAGCAACAGGGGTAATTGCAGCCTTCAAGGGACGGTCAAGCAAAATCCATTATGAGTTTGAGGGAGCTGAGGCTGGACTGAGGCTGGAGTGAGTGCATCAAGAGCCACTATGCACAGACCAATCCTACACATGGGCTACAAACGTAACATTCCTTGTATCAAGCCACTCCTGAACCAGAGGCAACGTCAGAAGCATCTTAACTGGGCTCAGGAGAAAGAGTATATTTATTTCTGTTAATTTGGATTTTTATGGGTTACAACTAAGATAAATACTCTAATTCAGTTTCTCATAATTTTATATAAAACCTATAAAAATATTTTTTAACATAGAAAAGTGTTGGCCTACACAGTCATGGGGAAGATTTCAGACTTTACAGTTCTTGAACAGATATCATTGACACTGCATAAGAGGGGTAAGCCACAAATGGTCAGTGGTAAAACAGCTGTCTGTGTTCAAGTGGATTAATGGAAAGTTGAATGGAAGGAAAGGTGTGGTAGAAAAATGTGCACAAGGTCTAAAGAGAGCCTTGTGAGCATTGTGAAGCAAAGTTTATTCAAGAGTTTTAAGGTCTGGACTGTGGCTGGACTCAGCACTTGAAGAATATTACCTGGGCTAGGAAAAAAAAGAATTGTACTATTGCTTAGTTAAGTCCTTTTTTCAGATTAAAGTAAAAAGTTTGGATTTCATTTGGACATCAAGATCCTACAGTCTGGGGGAAAAGTTGAGCGGCACAAAATCCAAGCTGCTTGAAGTCCAGTGTGAAGTTTCCACAGGCAGTTATGATTTGGGGTCCCAGATAATCTGGAGCTTTATGGAGAACATGATTTTATTTTCCAGCAGGACTCGGTACCTACCCATACTGCCAAACGTACCAAAAGCTGGTTTAATGACCATGGTGGTACTAAGCTTGATTGGCCAGCAAAGTGGCCTCACCTGAACCCCATTGAGAATCTATGAAGGATTGTCAAGACAAGGATGAGAGACACCAGACCCAACACTGCAGATGAACTGAAGGCCACTATCAAAGCAACCTGGGCTTCCATAACACCTCAGCAGAGCCACAGGCTGATTGCCTCAATGCCACACCGCATTGATGCAGTAAATTATGCAAAAGGACAACTAAGAGCTGCTTAAGAGCTGTTTGCTGATTAGTCCGCAGGAGTCTCAGCAGTGAGGTTGCACCCGCTTGTTGCCCCCTGCAGGAAGAGGTGAGAGAGAGAACACTGCACAAACACAACACAAACCTGTGCTCAGCTCTGTGACATGACATCTTCACCTAGTTGCACAACGCTATGTGTGGCAGACAACAAACAGGACACATCCCTCTGAATGCCATGTCAGTGGCAGCATCATACTGTGGAGATGATGCTTCTCTTGAGGAGGGACAAGGGCGTCGGTAAAGGCAAGTTATTAAGCTAAATACAGAACAATCCTAGAGGGAAACCTGCATAACTCTTGAGAAAAGGGATGAGGGTTCACCTTCCAGCAGGAGAACAGCCCAAATTATACAGCTAGATCTACAATAGAAGAGTGTAGATCAGAATCAGAATCGACTTTATTGGCCAAGTTTGTGAGTACAAACAAGGAATTTGACTTCGGTTTCCATCGCTCACATCGTATCTCAACATCAATCCTAACAACAACCACAATGTGCAAAAACAATTCAGAGCATATTTATGTAGTAGAATGGCCCAGTCAAAGTCCAGACTAAAATACAATAGAAAATTCTGTGTTAAGACGTGGAAATTGCTGTTCAAAGAAGCTTTCCATCCAGTCTGACTGAACTCAGGCTATTTTGTAAATAGAATGTTCAAACATTTTAGTCTCAAGATGTGCAAAGCTTTTAGGCACATAACATCACATACCATAATGCACACTATGCTTTTGAGATATTTTTTGTAAAAACATATGAAATCAATGCTTTATTACATGTGATGTTCTAAGTGTGGATTTACTATATTGATTTCCGCGATTTGCATTTTCCGTCCAGCACCCAATCCAATAGACTTTTTTATTTGTATTGTTTATATTGGTCTAATTTCTAAAACCAGGTATCCTCGTACTCGTACTCGTACTCGTCGTCTTCCGCTTTATCCGGGACCGGGTCGCAGGGGCAGCAGACTCAGCAGAGACACCCAGACGTCCCTCTCCCCAGACACCTCCTCCAGCTCCTCCGGGGGGAGCCCAAGGCGTTCCCAGGCCAGCCGAGAGACATAGTCCCTCCAGCATGTCCTGGGCCGTCCCCTGGGCCTCCTCCCGGTGGGACGTGCCTGGAACACCTCCCGAGGAAGGCGTCCAGGAGGCATCCGGAATAGATGCCCGAGCCACCTCAACTGGCTCCTCTCGATGTGGAGGAGCAGCGGCTCTACTCCAAGCCCCTCCCGAAATGTATCCAGGTATCCTATAACTTCCAAATTATGTTACTTTGTTTTGCTCTGTCCCCAATAACTATTATAGTTTGTGGTTGTGACATGACAAGTTTAAGGAGTACAAATACTGTAAAGGTGCCTGTATTTGCTCAGAATGCTAGGAGATACAAAGTAATTGAGAAGGCAAGTATTTAGTGGAACAAAGGTTCACTGAAGGTTCTGAAGGTTAACTTTCCTCATGTAAAAGAACCTAAATCAATTTTTTAGAAGATGCATAATACACCTAAGTGCCTAAAATCCCTGCTATACAAACAGTGGACATGATTTTTTTTCTCTTGAAAGCAGTGGTTTCACAGTCAAGCATTTAGAGCCGTAAAAGTTCAGGAATTAGATTTTATTGCAAGCCGTTGATATAGGTTGATGCAGTTTAAGGTCAAGAATGTTAAGTTACCATGGAGGGGAGACTCCTGTCAGGGTAATAATTTATTGTCTCGTTTTTTATTTTGGTTTGGGGTTTTTGCAGGTTCAATCACTACATTAATGTGGTTTCACTGTTGTCAGGTTACAAGTAACGCAAGCTTAGACAGTTCCACTGTTTTTGTAGCTGACACACAAACGGCTTTAACAAAGTTCCGGCTGTGCAAAAGTAGTGAAGCAATTGTTTTCTCAGGAAAGCAAAACCACAAGTTAGTCAGGTCTGCACTTTTCTTCAGAAAGAAAGTGTGTTACAGAGTGAAAAGTGCTGCAAGACTGAACCAAGTATTCTGACATATTTGCCAAACACATGTAATACTTTTCATTTCCCCCTACTTTAGAAAAACATCCTCCTTTGCAAAAACTTTATAACAAAACCATTTCAATACATTATTATATGTAAACCAGTAGAGCATGATCATATTTTATTATGGATGTTTATTTGCAGAAATAATTTACTTTCTACAGTGCTTTCTTTCTAATAGTTAATATCTGCATATAACAGACTGCAGATCTGGATCGCAGCCTCTCCTTTGATTTCTATAAACCAACAGATAACTCATGAGAAGGTCTGGCTTGAAGTGCCCATCCCCAAACTGTTCTCACAAAGTTGGGAGTATGAAAATGTCCAAATTGACCTGCTGTACTACAGCATACTATAATCTTTTTGCATCAAACTTTAAGGGTGACACAATGGAGTCAGGCAAGTACCGTTCTCATGGCAACGCCCAAACCCAGACTCCTCCTATGGATTATTAAACAGAGAGGCATGTCACTCGAGAGAAAAGGTCTTCACTTCTCATTCGTGAGATTATGCTGCACAGAGAAACAATCATTCTGACTTAATGGAGTTTAGCTTACAAAACACGACAGAGGGAGAAGAGACAGACATGCAGACCTCAACCCATATATAATAATAATAATAATAATAATAATTAATAATAATAATTATTATTTTCCATTATCTGCTTTTTGCATATTGAAACATCTGTTGACATATGAACCACTGAAGCTTTGAATAATACCCCACTACTATGTTTTACTTGTCACTGTGACTTGTTACCATTTTTTATTAAAGGTATCGAGGTCAACAGTTTTATTCGCCACTGTGAGATCTAACAAAACCAGAACCCCAAAATTACTGAAATTTTTTAACAGTAATTGGGGGCAAGCACTCCGCCCGGCAGTGTCCCGGGGTGCACATTTTGTCCCCGATGATTTATGTTTTTTTAAAAATGCTTTAGGGTTTTGGGGAAAAGGTGTTTCTTTGACCCGATTATTTTTTCTATGTTTGTGGTGAAAGTGGCTTTACAAAAGGCATCCATGGTCTGGAATCTGGTATCTGCTTTTGTAAACCTCAATTGACATTCATCCCAAAATTATTAGATCAGGGAAACACTCTGGATGGTCCAAAAAAGGGAAAATTTTTTGGGGGTTTTTGTTTGGGGGATGTACCTTTTTTTCCCGGGGGAAAAAAAACTGGGGAGGGGTTTTACTTTTTTTAAGCTAAAAAAATCCTATAATATATTATTAAAATAATATATTAAAATATATATAAAATTTTTATAAAAATATTATAATATATATATATATATATAATATAATTATATTTCCGATGACATTTTTTTTGGTTTTTAAATAATCTAGTTTAATAATTGTATTTTGACTTTGCTCCTTTTCTTTTTTTTGTATCGAACTCTACTTATCCACAAAAAATGCAATATTTCTTTTTCGCCCATTTTAAAATTTTGGTGCAGGAGTGTATTGTCATTGATTATTTGGTTGACTGGGTAAGTTGGGTCTAAGTTGAGTTTAAAAGATCTGTAAATAAACCAAATAAAATCATTACTGCAGGGGTCAACCACATCAAACGCATTTGAAAATAAAGAGCTCAGAATGATGTCAAGAGGAGACTGTGAAAAACAAACTCAGCACCACACCACTGTCTAAGAAAGCTCAGCGAGAATTTTTGGAGTCTTTATATTTTATATCTCTACGGTTCCTGCAACTTTCAAGCTGGACACTTTTTGGTTTGGATTTGATGATTTTTCTTGGTATCCCATGAAGGTTTGCATGCTATATTTGCACAAGGGTCTGCTTGTTAGTTATATAAGCTACTAAGCTACTGCTAGCGTGGCTAAAGAGATTTGGTCATGCTACAGCACAAACATCCATAACAGTGCACAGATTATTCCAAATTATATCAAAGCTGTGATAAATAGAGCATGTCTAAACATGAGAAGCTCATTATAGATGGCTAATAATGAACCTGAATCTCCTCAAAGAAATAGATTACAAGAACAGTTTCTAAGGGTTATGAGAAAGGAAGACCCTATGTTTCCCACAATGCCACAGAATCCCTCTAAAAACTATGTTGTGTCAACACTCAGGTCCAACTGTCTCTGAGCTAAAGACAGTTGAGCTCAAGATTTGCAGGCTGTAACCTTAGCAGAGATCTTGTCTTTGAAGAAAACTAATGAGGGTGGTCCCACATAAACCACAGCGGCACCTGTAATGCTTTCAGAAAGGACTCAAGTAAAAGGAAAATGACCAGACAGGCTTCATAATGGTACATTATAGCACATTTCCTGTTGATTACAGTATTTCTATAAGCCCACTAAAACAGCTGTACTGTCATTGTCTTTGCCTGGTTTAATGTTTAACTGCAGGTGGTTTTCAGGCGTTTACTGTATTTAGGATAGAGGAAGTGTAAAACACTGCTTTAACACCCGCATCATTGTTAAGCAAGAACAGGAGGGAAGATGTTAGGACCTGTTTTTCAAGCTTCTTTGCACTCTACTATTTCTGACATGAACTGGTTTAGGATGATGAAAACCTGTTTTTCCCAAAAAGCTACCACAGTTTTTCACAGCCTGATGGGAGGGCAAGGGTTTAAAATCAGTTCATTCCACAAAGCATGACTTGCAAAAAAATATGACTGCCCCTTCTAACTTTTTCACATTTTACCATGTTACAAGAACAAACGTCATTGTGGTATATTGGGATTTTATGTATGATTTCTTGAGTGTGGGAGAAGCAGGCAGGGGTATGATTGCCATAATGGCCCAGTCAAAGTTCAAATCTAAATCCAATTGAGAATCTGCAGCAAGACTTGAAAATAGGTATTCAAAGTTGCTCTCCATCCTGTCTGAAAAATTTTGAGTTTTTTAGGGCGTGGTTGCAAAACATACAGCCAAAAATATCAGTCTCTAAATTTACAAAGTTGGTAGGGACACCAAAAGACTTGCAGTAGTAGATGCTTCTAAAAAATGTTGACTCAATGACTCTCAGGTTCTTTAGACATAATTTTGCACAACATTGTGTTGGGCCATCACATCCCATTAAAATATAAGTTTACGGTTGTAATATGACTGTGAATACATTAAATGAAAATATTTTCACTTCACATGTTGGAATAAATGTAGTAGTGATGTAACTGAGATATTTTAGTTCAATACTTTCTCACCTTGAGTCACTGTCTTAAGGCTGTTACTTTCTAACCTGCAGTGTCGCCTGGCTAAAAAGCTGATACTGATAACCTTTTGGTTTAAATAACAAAAACAATTCAACAAAAACAGCCTGAGACTAAAATGGTTTAGACCCTGCCTGAACTTTCAGAGTGGATGAACAACGGTTAATGACTGACATGGTGCATTTGAGTTTTACTCCGAATAAAGGTCACACATCTTGTAGGAGGTCTGGTATGAGTGTGGTTTGGCCTTGAGGTGTGGCCTGGAAATTTTCTGCAGCTGCAGCCCGTGCACACAGACACACACCTGCAAGGCTAAGATGGACTAACACTAAACCAAACTTTCCCCTGAAACCAAGGAAACTCAGCTACATGTAACGTCTGTACATGCAGAGGGAAGTTCTGGTCAGGCTGAATGCTGACATGAAATGGTGGTAGAACATTTATTTTTACAGGTAAGGTTAAGCATCCATGAATTATGCAGGGAGACAATGATCCAAAGCACACCAGCAAGTCCACTACTGAATACTTAAATAAAAGCAAAATGAAGGTTTTGGAGAGGCCTAGTCAAAGTAAGGACTTACATCCAATTTTAATGGTTTGGGGTAGCCCTAAACAGGCTGTTAATGCTGGAAATCCCTTTCAATGATCTGAATCAATACCAGTCTGTAAAGTCAATGAGTCTTTTACAATGATTTGGTTTTCATAGCTTTATTTAATAAAAAAAAGAAAAACTAAAGAAGCGAATAGGCTCTATCAGCACTGTATGCAGTCCTGTTCATTATGATCACAGAAGCATTCTCACTGATCCCGCCATTTCCCTTAAATTGCCTCGTTATCAGCCACCTCAACCGGCCCAACAGCAATGCATCACTTTCCGAGAAAAGATACCCTTATCACTGTCCCACCCTCTCTGCAGGGAGGAAACCCATTAACAGCCCAATCTCTAACATGTGGACATTGTAATCCACCTGCAGCTGTATTTGCGGTTTGTTAAAGCACAATGAGATGGAATCTCTTATGATGCTAAAATAAAGGATGCATGAAAGAAATTATTTCTGGATTACTGCTCAGACATTCCAACTATGAAAAGGAAGTACAGAAAAGCTAAGTATAGCGACACTAGCAAACACACTCATACTAAAGTATTTCATACGTATACAGTTCCTCCTTTGCCACTAAGCTAGCTTACAGGAAAGAAAAGATAGTTTGAAGGAAGTGAAGACAAAAGAAGAGAGTGGATTAAGTCTACCATAACAGTTCAAATTTCCCCTAAATTTTCGTTTTGTACTGAAATTAGGAAAGGGAAAGTAGCTATGAAGGAAGATGATGCAATTTTCATCTTAAATGAGAGCAGCAAGGGTCTTGCAGTGTCAAGGAGGGGGTGTTAAGACTTTTCTTTGAGCTCCTGCAGTGGGATGATATCCTATCTGTACAAAAACAGGACTCCACTCATGCTCAACGGAAGATAGTGACACCTCATAGTTACGCAATAAACCACACTGAGTGTGGGAAAGAGCTGAACAGCGCACCTTCAGATGTTTCTTGCTGTTATGTTCAGCATCAGTAAAGTAACATGTGGTAGAATGTTGGCCTACACATACAAGTCACAGCATGTCTGAGTTTCTTCAGTATTTCCCCACTCGTTTTACTGCGTAAATTTCTTAATAATCCGGAGTGCATACAAGCAGCAACTTGTTTTAGTCTCTAAAATGTCTTACTCCTATGCATATTTAAAGAAACTTTAACAAAGTGAACATAAATAATAATTAAACTCTACATTGTTTTATCTAATTTGCAAACATTTTAAATTTAGGAGACCAGATGAGTTTCATGTCGCAAATCTCAACAACAGCGATCACAAGTGGTAGAAATCAAGAACTACATCACATATAAAGTAAAAAAATATTTATTGTCAAACATTCACAACACTCGGAAATTCAAACATTCCTTCAAACAATCGACATCCAGCATCTCCACACTTTTTCCACATATGCAGTCACGGTGCAACAATCTTTTTTTATTCAGTGGCCAGGTCGGAAGGGGAACGGCATCCCTGTGATGAAGGGCTGAGTGGGGTACTGAGTGTGGGAGGCCGGGTGGCTGGTGAGGGGCGTGTGGGGTGTGTGCGTCGGCAGAGTGGGGAGGGTGGCGTGGGCGGGCATGGGTGAATGAGCAGCGTGGGGGCTGTAGGCCAGCGGAGGGGTGTGGATATTGTTGTAGTACATCACCGGGCCGGACAGCACCAACTGGAGCAGACTGGAAACGCAAAGACAGAAAAACCGTCACGTCTTGGTTCAAGCAGTACATCATAAACAAGCTGCAGATCTAAAGAGGCAGCTAAAGACTTGAAAGACTTGAAAGTGGGGCGGAGGTTCACCTTCCACCAGGACTACGACTTCAGTCATAGTTATGGGAGCGGTTTAGGTTAAAACACATGGATGTGTTAGACTGGTCTGGACACAGTTCAAATTAAACCACTTCACTGAAGTGCATCATTTTGAAGAAAATCTAAACTGCACATTCATCAGCTCTTACTTGTTGTGAGGAAGGCGGGAACAGATGGCTCTCAGGTCCTCTGCAAAGACAAAAAATGCATCACATAAGCACTCACTAGCACCAAAGACCCCTGGATGAACAGACAAACCTAAACCTGATGCAATGGCCCATACTTAAGATACTGTGTTTTAAAGATACAACTGTTCCAAAATCACACAACAAAAAACCCTTAGATAACATATTTCATTGGTTCTCACACAGCTCTCTGGGTCTGGAGGTTAAACAGTGGCGCAGATCTTCACCCTGACAGATTGCTAAAGGGGTCACTGGCGTTTGGTTTTCTAGTCCAATAGTATTTTGCCAATCTGGAGAAGGCTTACGACCTCGTCTACCAAAGAGGATTCTGCATTCACGGCACAAAGGAGAGCTCGTTCTCAGTGTGGGATGGACTGGGCCACAGCTGCCTTCTGTCAACGATCCTTTTTGTGCTGATCATGGACAGGATCTTAGGGAATAGACGTAGTTAGGATGAGGCCTGGTTTGGGAAACTCAAGGTCTCATCTTTGCTTTTTGAAAATGACGTGGTTGTGTTGGTGTCTTCAGGCCATGACAATCAGTGTCCAATGGATTGGTTCACAATGGGATGTGGCTGGGATGAGAGCAAGCTCTGAGGCCATGGTTCTAAGCTGGGAAAAGGTGGACTGCTCCCTCTGGGTTGAGGATCAGTCTTCTTGCAGAAGGCAAAGACATGAGGAGTTGGTGTGTTGTTCATGAGTGATTGTAGGATGGAACAGGAGATATATGGACAGACTTGGGCCTCGTTTGCAGCAGATGCTTCTCTGATAAACAGGTGTGTCTAAGTTCTGAAACTCAGCTATAATCCTGAGATATGGGTCATGAATGAAAGAACAAGCGTCTGAAAGGAACGCCTTCCTAGGGTTGCTACTCCTCAGTGTTGAAAGGAGTCTGTTAAAGTGATTTCCGCATCTGATCAGGATGACTCCTGGATTTGCCTTAGGATCCCCCAGGATGAGCTGGAAAGTGTCCCTTTTCACTTTTATTTCAGAGTCAAACTCGTACAGATTCAGCAAAATATTTTAAAATATTAAGTTTCTTGTAAATTAGATGATTATGTCTTAAGGATACCGAAAGCTCTTAAGTTGTGTCTCAGAAAATTTAAATATCTACATAAGTGAAAAAGAATATTTTAAACAGAAATGTCAGGCTTCTGAAAAGTATGTTCATTTCTATGCTCTCCATACTTGGTCAGGGCTCCTTTTGCATCAATCATGCACTCAGGAGGCCCCAATTGATTTAAATAAGTAGGAAATCTTTTTAGAAAATGTCTGTGAGGAAGCTGAGGCTTGGGGCTCCTTGGACATTCATACAGGACAGTGACCCTAATCACATCCCAAAGTTCAGCAAGGCTTTGCTTCAGAAGACATATCAGAGTGGCCTTCACAATCCCCTGACCTGAACTCCATTGCAAATCTCAAGTGGGATGTGAAAAAACATAGTTGCAGCAAAACCCTAATGATCTAGTGGCCTTTGCTCATGAGCATAGGGGTAAAATGGCTCAGAAACACAGCTGCTTGGGCAGTGCCTGGCAACACCGTAGAGCTTGTGCCCCATACTCGACACAGCTGTCGGGGGTTTGATTTCTAACCACGGGACCTTTGCTGCATGTCTTTCTCGATTCTGTCTCTGGCTACTTCCAGCCTAACTAACGTGAATAAAGGCCACTTAGTGCCACAAATACACTGCTGCTACAGCAAGATGCTTGTCATGGAGTTGTTAGAGACTGAACAAGTCATTATAATCTATTTTTATATAAGGAGAAACCAATTCTGGTTTATATATTTTCCCAGAAACCTAATTTGCATCAGGGGCTGAATAAGTTTAGGTACGACTGTATGTTATTGGTGATTTTACTGGAAATAGAACCAAAGACAAAAAAGATTTGACAGTTTGTAACCTTTAATCCTTGCTGCTGGTCCAGAATGTATTTATACTGAGAGACAATAACATGAGAACAGCTGCTTTTAAAACTAACACCTATCGCAAGGCAGAAATTTGACCTAAAACTGTAATTGTTACCCTATGATTTAACCGACTCTCTTTCCTCTGTGTGTGTATCAGTTCTATCTGGAGACCAGGCTTTTTGCGCACTCATACCTCTGGAGCAGAGCAAAGCTCCACTGGCCATCGCCACCTGCAGAGCCTGGGCCAGCCGGTCGAGGGCCAGCTGAGACGCGCCATGTGTGTCGGTGGTAGCTGCGAGCGTGTGTTTGTCAGTCTGGTCCAGCAGACGAGAAAGATCAGAGGTCAGAGAGGCCACTGACTCCATCTGAAGCAGTGCTAGGCGACCGAAGAGCCCCTTCTCATTGAGTATGTTGGGCAAAAGCATGAAGACCTACATGGAAAAACAGTTTGATGGACTTTCCTGTTTGCATTGAATGTATAATGTTTTACTCACATACACACACCTGGAGAACACTTAGATGGAGAGCAGAGAAGAGATGTGGCGCGTCTGGCTCACCGTCAGAGCTTCCATTGGTCCCTGCCTGCTTCTTGTCCCGTCTGTAGGCCAGCGGCGCTTTGATGCACCAGCGGATCAACCCACCAAGTGGTGTTATGTCTAGAGAGCTGATGGGCTGGCTTCCAGAGAGGGGTGAGTTCAGGAAGTTGATGAGGACCAGGCGAGGGTCGTCTTGGATCCACGACACGATCATCTGGAGGAGTTCTAGTGGAGGCGTGAGCTCGTCTAAAAAAATATAATAATAAAAATAAATCAAGAAATGTTGCTGAGGTCCTAAATTTACACATTTTAATTTGAGCAGTTTTGTGTAATGCTCAAGTACCCGAGGTGAGGTCGTAAAGAGTGGTGACGGCCGTGATAAACTGGCAGCAGAAGCGTGGACTTGCACTGTGGATATTCCGCAGGGTGGGCCCAGATCCTGGTACCATGCTGCAGTAATCATCCACCAGTACCTGAGCCAGGCGGACGCAGTACACACGATGGGTCCTCTGTTGACACAACCATAAGCGGGCGGTCAGTTGAGTCATAGTGCGAATACTTTCACATGCTTCAGGTTTAAGTTTCAGAGTTTTATTTGGGGGTATCAGACTCGAGGGGGCTATACCCGAAAGCATGCCACACTTTTCAGATTTGTCCTTCTACATCACTATTATGCGCTATTTTGTGCTGGTCTGATTGTAGTTTGCCGTTGTTACATGACAAAATGAACGTCACACATAGACGATAAGATCCCACACCACGGTCTGATGTCTTCAATGAGTATCGGTTCCTCACCTGTAACCAGGTAGCAGCACATTCCAAAATAGGAACCCTGCCCACAGCAACTGCCATGGAGACTAGCTTGCTCAGCAACGCCATTCGACTTTCGTCTGCCTGGTTTCCTTGAAGATTGAAGAGGGCGGAGAACATAAGCTGGCGCACAGTGTCCCGACTCTGCTCCTGAAAACAACTGCACATGATCTCCAGGAGCTGCAGCTCCTGCAGAGCACTCATCCTCTGGGGAAAATTTAAACAAACACAAACAACTCTTAACGTCTATTTACATTTTGGTGCTGCTTTGTTGGGTATTTACCTCCGAACCCCTCAGGATCCTTTGGGCTTACCCTGACCGGTGCATTTCTGTCCTTGGGCGTGTGCAGGATGAACTCCTCGATTAGATCAAGGGTTTTGGAGTCCACCTGAGGGGGCTGCCTGCCAGACTGCACCATGTTACAGATGTAGATGTCCAGGTGGTAGAGCAGCTCCTTGGCAGCGCTCAGCACATCCCGTGGCAGCAATGACTGACGAATGTCACCCATCACAACCTGACAGAGGACCATACACATGTTTCACGCCTGAATAACATCTTTACAATACAGATGTGGAACAAAATGTTAGCATCCTGGGTACAGATGTGTCAGAAGCCTTAGAATAAATTTGTCTTCTACTGCAGGAGCAATAATCTCACACTGAAAAAATGAATCTACAGTCCCGTTATTCTAATTAGAACATGCGTTGTATCTGATGAGGCTCGTTTGTCTGATTTAATGTGCCATTTGAAAAAACAACAACCTTAAAGCAGGTATTAAACATACTTTAAGCCCACATTTCTTTATTAAAAATGTTTTTTTAATGTTCTGATGTAAAATTCTCATCTTAAATGTTGTGTTTTCATTGGCTCCAAGCAGAAAACCATCATAATTAACAGAAAAAAAGACTTGAAAACATCAGTCTGTACAGGTACATCTCAAACAATTTGAATGTTGATTAAAAGTGCAAAATTGTTTGCCAGTCATCTCAGAAAGTGAAACTCCTACATTATATAGAATTATTACACATATGGTCTGATCTTCAAAGATCCCAAATAGCGGGTTCTAATTTGTGTGTACTATAAATAAATTGCACGTGCAATAAGTGGGCGTGTTGCGTGCAATTTTCAAAGATGGATAACAGGTCCAGACCTCCCTATTTAAATGAGGATATTGTGTGTGCTACTGGGCGGAACAAGTAGAAAAGCAAACAGACCCTCTGCTGTGTTGCTAGAAATATGCAGGAATTGTTATGCTGCTTCATTATAAATGATCCAGTTGCTAATTTTTTCCTTCCATTCCGTTCGGCCCTTACTTTTCTGGAGTGCTACAGTTAGTTAAATTTTGTTGTGCAACTCACTGCAGACTTGTCCTCTGCCCTGACGAGATTATTTTTCTTTGGACATAACTCGCAACAAATTGGCCAATCAATATTAACAATATAAAAGACAAATATGTCTGTTAATTAATTTGTCTCCCTTGATCTTTTAATTCTTTTCGGAGACTCACCGGGTTCTGTTGTGGTTTTTGAAAGCATATGTTTGACGAGTTCGTAGTTTATTATAAACAGCCACAATATTTAAGCCTGAACGTAATATTAGCAACATAAAAATAGATTGTTGGAGGAGTTGGCAATCTGTATGTTGCAGCTTTGCTAATTTTAAACATAGCGTCGCCTAACTGTCCTGCAAACAAGTTAAATCAAACATTTATGTACGTAAAAATAAATTATTTTCCAATGATTTTACCAAATGTGTTTTGTTTGTTTTGCCAATATTTTAGGGATATACAACGTGTGTGATTGTTTAAATTGTTTTTTGGTGACACAAAATAATTTTTAACTACATAAACAAAACCCTCCTCTGGCATATGTTCACATTTAAACAACGTAATCAAACGGATCCAGCTCTGATTGCCCTGCAATGATATAACGTTACTGTCCGTGGTGACAAGGTTAAAGCATACACCGTCTTTGTCACCACATGGAAAAGCTGCCTTACAATGGTGATTTTAGCATCCAGTTTGCAAATGAAGGATTTAATCTGCCTTATAATGTCTTTAGTTCTTTCCTATTAATTATATTATCAACATCAAAGCACAGTCTTGCATGAGGTGTGCGCGCTTGATCAGTTATGTGCGTATTTTACCATGATCAGGTTTGTGCACGTTCAGCAGATGATCACTAACAGCGATGTTACACTGGAATGATATTGAATGAAGAGTTTTACCAAAGGAGAAATATCATGGCTTCTGTTTGTGATTGGCTCCAAATCAGTGCTTAGATAATCCTACATAAAATCCTCTATTCTCATCTATTTTTTATATTTTTATTTTTGACAACCCAATCTGTTGACACATGTACAGAAGATTTTCTCTCCCTCTCATCTGTCATTCTATCTATGCCTCCTTCTGGCCAGAGTGACAGCAGACATTTTTGCGTCCCAGTTGGCACCTGCATTTCAAACCTGCTAAATCCACACGCAAAATTTGCGCCCGCAAACCGTTTCAGGCTTTGAAAATCGCATTGCGAGGCCCACCACATACTGAGTGCACAGAAATGGGCATACTTTTCAGAAGCCTGACATTTGTGCTAAAAACATCCTTTTTGATTGATCTAATGCGATACTCTAATTTTCTGAGACACTGAGTTTTGGGTTTTCTTTACCTGTAAGCCATAATCATCAAAATTACAAGGAATAAAAGCTTGAAACATTTTATGTGGAATCAGTCTCTATAAAATAATCGTTTCACTTTCTGAAATGGCAAAAAATATTGCCCTTTTATGCAATATTCACATTTTCTTAGATGTACCTGTATAATGTGCTTCACTTAGTGAGCTGAGTTACTGAAATATGTGTCTGCGTTTAATCAGTGGGGGAAAACACCCATTTTAAGCAATAATGTTTTTAACTAAATTCCTCTTGGCATAATTATCTTGATTCCTTGAAAATACCTGAAGCATTTTTTATTCACACTGCATTTTTATAAAAATGATCAGAGTTTCTTGGCACTTCTAACTAGTAATCAATGACTTTCTGTTTCCTTGGGGTATAAATATGATTTTTTATGATTTATTTTAACTATTGACACAAGGCCGGATCATACACATCTTCTAATCATGGAAGTGAGGCGAGTGGTAAGAGAGGTACAAAAACAGAGGCTAAGAACGGCATCTTGGGGTCACCAAGTCTCCATAACAACCATCAGATGCCATCTGTTTGACTTTGACTGTAACTTTGATCAGACAAAAGCACGACTGAGCATTTTGGCCACAAACACTCCAGGTGTGTTTAGATTTAAAACAAAGGATCAATATGTGTAAAACCAATTAATCCCTAAAGTTAAGTGCGATAGAAGGCCTATTTCTCTGTTGGATTACATGGCATCATTAACACATTCAAATCCCAGGACATCCTGGCATCTGTCAGCAGAATAAGGATCCAAAACTTATGGCCAAAACACAGAAATGGTTCACCAGACGAACAACTGACCTTCTCACATGACTGTTCACATACCTACACGGAGAAGAAGAGGGCATATGAGAGGACCAGGAACTCTGGATGATCTTCAAGACTGGGTGTTGTCCAATAGGCAGCTGGATGCTGTACAAAGTATTAACAGCAGGGTTACCAAACTGGTGACTCTGTAAAACAATTATATCTTAACGAGGGATTTTCCCCAGAGAAAAATGTAAGAAAATTAAAAGTTGCTGGAATATAAATGTATTTATTTTGAGGCCTTTCAGACATCTTTACCAGGGCTGCCAATAAATTTGCCAGCGTCTTAATGCGTTACGGATCAATACAAAGGTGCTTCGGTTGTTATAGTTCAGGAGTTAACTTAAACTTGTTAGTTTGAAAATACGAAATTGGGGCAAAGATAATGCAGAATTTACTTTGCTAAGTCAGTGAAAAGTAAAAGGAGCAAGTGTTAGAATACAACAATGCGATTGTCCTTAAAAAACAGAAGACGAATAATAACGCAAGAATAAAAATAAAATACTAAACTAATTCTAACGCCTAGTTTTAGAGTAATCTATGCTGTCTGAAAGTGCACGGAGTCGGCATATTTCAGGTTACAGATGCTCGTCATTAACTCGGTCTCTGTCCATTCTGCTACACTCTGTTAGCAAGGCAACAACTAGCGGCTACTTTTCGGCTTCGCGACCAAAGCTGAAACATGTTAGCTTTTCCTAGAAGACAAACAGACAGGTTTAAAGCTTTCACCTCTTCGAAGACTCTAAATTCAGCAGAAAAATGGCGAGTGGAATAAAAGTAAATAAAAGAAAGCGACCTCTCTAATGGAGAGAATGAACCGCTTCCTTTTGCTACGGAAGCCTGCTTAGTATAAAAATCGCCGGTATTTTCATTTTGGAAGTTTTTTCAGCATTAGCAACGCAATATAAAAACACAAAACACAATTTAAAAAAACAAACAAACTGTAAAAACAGAAAGAAAATCTTTGTCGAAAATCAATTTTACATATAATTAATTATTTCTAAAGCTGTCTTTTTGGGCATATTTATACCAGCTTTGAGCATCTAGATGCTGAATTTTCAGATAATTTATCTTTAAAAAATAACTCAAGCTCAATCTATTTGGTTTGCTTTTAAAATTTCTTATAATTATCGACAAAAACAATAATAATAATAATAATAATGAAAATAATCACATGTAAAACGTTTGTTTAGATTAGAAAATACTTGCAGTAATTGCTAAGCTATATTTTACACTAATTGTTTGACCTAAATTATGTTCTCTTTATCTTGTCCCAAACATAACCTACAAAACAACATTTTTGTAATTTGCACTAAATGAGAGAAAAATATTCCGAAATTCTTGAATTCAGCGAATCAGCCAAATACTGAGTCTTTTCCATGATATTCACACGGGCGCGCCCACGATGATAACGGGAGCGCGTATCTAAAAAAAAAGGTAAACAGTCGTGCACTCTTGCTGCTGCGCGCTCTCGGCAGCACTTTGCTGTTTTGCACTTCAGCGTCCCGCCGGGTGATCCCCAGCATCCCGCAAGATGACAATTAACACCCTGGCTAAAGGAGGGCTGCACCGGGAGCAAATGTCATGTTTTCGGAAGGTAACGCTTTTCAAATCTATTAGCCGTTGGTTTTTATAAAATGTTCAACTGTAGAACGGGAGCGATCCGAGATAACTCAACATATTTAGATGTCTTGCAATAGAAAATTATAATAAAATAGGATGGCACCTGGTCCTGTTATGTACGCTCTGTTTTTCTGAACTTCAAACTTATTGATGAGTGCGTTTGATGTGAGCCTTTTCTGTTTGCATGTTTTCGTTCCCCTGACAGATGGAGAAAGTGATTGTGGCCATGCAGGACCCTGACATGGGCATGAAGATGAGAAATCAGAGGCTCCTCATCACTGTCATCCCACACGCCATGACAGGTGTGTGTGACATAATCTCTGTGCATCCATGTGCATTTGTGAAAAGCCACTTTTATTGTCTGCTATTAACCAAAAATACAGCAAAGAGGGTTTCAGACCTTCCAGAGTGTGTAAGAACAACTTTTCATTTGATATTCCTCCGACTTTCTTTCACAGGTCAGGATGTAATTACCTGGTTGATCCAGAAATACCATATCTGTGAGGAGGGTGAGTGCTCTGGGTGATAAAGGTCTTAGATTAATTCTCTGTCTCTGTGTGACTAGCTTGTTGTGTGTCATAGGAGAGTTGCCAGGATATGGTGTTTGCTCTCAAGATGAGGTGGATGTGATTTAGGTGTGTGATCCATGATCCAGGGGTTGCTGTTTCCAGTAAACAGGAAAAGAGTGAGCCCCACTGGGCCAGAGTTTGATTAAGTCACATGATGATGTGTGTTTGATTTGTGTTCCCGGGGGATATTACCATGCCTGAACTAATTTCAAGGTTGGAAAAAAGAAAAGGTGCATCCCACCCTCTTCCCTTCCCTCTGTATGGACTAAACGGTGGGAATGAAGGCAGTAAGCTGTCAATCATAAATATAGGGCTCTTTAACAGAGACGCTAAAAATTGATGAGCCATTTTGTATTTGGAATAAAGCTTGAATTCAGGTTAGTTCAGTGTATTTACATAGTGCCAATTCATAAGTAATGTCATCTCAAGGACCTTAACAAGACAAACAGATCCAGTTTATACACAGAAATATACAAACAGACCAATTAAATCATACAGGCTGATTTAACTTCATTTATCTAAACTTCAATTTTAACCCTATTGGTAACACAATGCAGTCAAATTCAGTTTATGATGCCAATGGTTCAAAGCCTGTCTATTTCAGGAAGCCCAGCCAAATACACCAAGGCACTGACTTTGCAATAGCCCCTCCTCCTGAGCAAGCAAGTGGTGATAGTGGAAAGGAACTACTTTAATTTAGCGGGGTGGAAAATTAACGCTACATATTACCCCAATAACAACATCCCTATGGTGAAACATGGTGGTGGCAGGATCATACTAAGGGGATGTTGAAAAAGAGGCATGAGAAGAACTGTTTGCTGTTTGCCCCCAAGTGTCAAGAAGGTGTTCTGGTCAGATGAGGCCACAATTAAAGGTTTTGGCCTACATGCAAAATAGGAAAACGTAACAGTAAACGTCACCCTGAACACATAATTGCCATGGTGAAACAAAGTGTTAACAACATCATCCTATGGGGATTCGTTTTTTCAGCAGAGACAGGAAGCTGGTAAGACTCAATGGGAATATGGGTCAAGCTAATAACTGGGAAATTCTGAAAAAAGACCTGAGAAAAAGGCCAGAGCTTCACCTTCCAGCAGGACAGTGAGCCTGAACGTACCGCTGGAACAGCAATGTTCCAAGATCAAATCATAATGGTCCAGTCAAAACTCAGATCTAAGCTCAATTTATAATCCTTGGCGAGACTTAAATTTGATTATCACAGACAATTATCTCCATTCACTCTGACTGAGGTTGGGTTTTCCCTCAGTGGGACTAAATACAAGTGCATAAAATACTATTAATATTCTTTTTGTAAAAGATTGTCAAAATCATGAATATTTGTCCTTAATATTAGAATGTAAAATTCAAAAATCCAGATAATTACGCACCGATCGGTTGTGACTTTTTTTTCAGAAATGCGTTTCTATGGTAAACAGGACTCTTCTTCTGTGTTGTTTAACAGAGGCTCTGCATCTTGGCGAGATGCTGGTCAGATATGGATACATTTACCCTCTCAAAGAGCCCCGCTGTCTTGTGTTACGACCCGATGAGTCGCCCTACCGCTTCCAGGTCAGATTATCGATCCTCCGACTGCATGTTTGTGTCAGCTGCATAAAAAAGGGCCTCATTAAGCCTATCTTTAGCTAAACTGCCATTTTCACTCTAACCGTGTCTTATCTGCCTTTTTCACTCTCTGTCCATCAGCCCTAAAGTAATCCCTCATCCATCTGTTGGTGTCTGTTTCTCTTCTTTTATTGCCAATATGAAACGCAGTATCAAGTTTTTAAAATGTCTTTTCCCAGACTCCTTATTTCTGGACAAGTACCCGCTGGCCTCCCACGGAGCTGGACTATGGTAGGGAAAATAAAGATATTAGGAGGAGGGCAGGGATCTGTAAAACATTTTCATATAGGCAAAATAATTTTATTTCAAACTTAATAAGCAAACATAAAGAAGGATGGTGCATTTCTTTCTTTTATATATTTCTTTGCTTTTCTATTCAAAGCAATCTATTTGGCTAAAAAGAACATAAGAAAACAAGGAGAACTGATGGAATATGAAAAGGTAGGGAAAGTCTGTGTGTGTCCTAGAAGCAGAGAATGTGTGTTTGATGAATTATGTAGGGAAGAGTTTGCAGCTGAAGGCTTGTGTCATCACTCCACTTCCGTCCATTTTTTTCCCCCTCTTGCGTTTGTAGGAGAGGTACAGTCTGTTGCACAAGCGGATCAACCACACCTGGGACTTTGTGGTGATGCAAGCCAGAGAGCAACTGAGGTACACTTTACACACATCCATACTCCCACACGCAATTAAACATGCATATAAACTTCCGCTGTGATTTCTTTTTATAGGGCATCCAAACAGAGGAGGAAGGCGGACCGAATTGTTCTAGAATGTCAGGAGCAGGCGTACTGGCTCATCAACAGACCTCCGGTACATTCAAAACTATTACACCACCATGCTACTATATATTCTATTCTATTCTATTCTATTCTATTCTATTCTATTCTATTCTATTCTATTCTATTCTATTCTATTTTGTACTTTATTTAGGTTTTTGAAACAAAGAAAAGTCTTTCACAAAGAAAGAGAGAAAGACTATATTTTTTTGAATGGAACACTCCATATTTATGGGAATAGAAAAAGAAGAGTTTGGTTTGTTGTTTTCTATTGTGTTACATCAGCATTTCATTTATTTACACATTTTAATTAGAACCATTTATTTAGAACTATGGTCATCAAATGTTTAAACTTGGCAAGAGGAATTTGTGTCCATTCTAGTTGATACGAGACTCCAGTTGCTCAGCACTCTGTGGCTGTTAGTCTTTTTCTCATTCTGCCAGGCCAGCGAACACATACATTCTTTGTCCATAAAACTCTGCTGCTGTAGGTGGAGCAGAATTATGCCAGTTTTATCTTAATTCATCTAGATGTCTCTTCAAGTTACATATCACTCCGAAATTCCAATACATGCATCTGAAATGATGCTTCAAAACAATTGTAGTGATGCACAGCCAGGACCTCCTATAAGGCAGATTTTTTCAGCTGTATTTCTTAGCATCTTGTCATGACGCCCACATCAATATTGCCGTAAAGTAAATTCAAACATGACCTCATCCGTATAGAGAACTCATTGACATTTCTGCAAGGCACTAATTGAGTAACAGTACTTTGCTATTTTTGTATCTTTACACAATAATATAAACTGTAGATGTTAAAAGACCTGTTTTTTCCTCCAATTTTGGACTTAGTACTTTGTGCTTGTATCGTGTGAACCAACCATTAAAGAAATAAGCACATACATATAAAGATTAATGTTTTTTAAAATATATTTTAAGACGTATTCTGCAGTAACTAATTCACTACACTAGAGTTTTTTTTTAACCACACAACTATTGAAAAACTACTAACAACTGCAGAGTCAGAGGACCTGCTAATGTTCACCCACAGTTCCTTGTGCCTCCTGCATGAAATATTCAAAGTATCTGTTAAAAGCCTCCGCTGACAAAAGCAGGGACATATATTTCATTTCTTCATAGCCTAGACATCCTTTTATCCTCGCACAAACTAGTCCAGCGGAGGGGGAAGTTTATCAGAAGAATCGAGAAGCAGGAAAGAGATGATGAAGAGAGCATTGTGGTACAGCAGTGGGAGACTAGCTTTGCGTTGAGAACTAAAGCTTGCAGCGGGGACTCCATGTTGTCTAGACCTTATGAATTAACCACAAGGGCTCAGGGAAAAGAAAGAAACTTTGGAATAAAAGGAAGAGTTATTGGAGTGGAAAACTTAAAGATGATCCAGTGCTGACTCATAAACTCATCAGTACTCATCAGTACGACACACACCTCTGTACAGAAACACATACCAGTCCCACAATGCTTTATAATATCTATGATTATGCATGTATTCATTTATTGTTCATTTATTTTGTTTTATTTTTAGCCAGGGGTGCAGAATATGTTGGACTGGGCTCTGGAGCGGCCAAACAACTTTAGCACACGAGTCCCTTTGGTCAGAGACTTAACTTCTCCCCCTTTTTAAATCCCTCCTCTATCATTTCATTGGGTTAGCACGCCCCTCTCTAACACTATTGCTCCCTTTCTTTTCCCTTGCAACTTGGATTATGTCAAAGTAAGTGCTCAATGGTTTAACAGTTAATGATGCTACTGTTAAATGTACACGTACTGACAAATCAATCAGTGTGCAGCCTTACATGATGATGCTGTCTGTTTGCAGAACTAGAACAGTGACTACTACAAAAGTGAGGTAAATAATGGATCACTGCAGAGTGAAGTGCAGCGAAGACATTTGTGTCTTTTACATTTGTGCCTTTCTGCCTTCGCTAATAACAGATTGAAACATCCAGACGAGCTCTTGGAAGAAACCGAGTAAAGTCCTCTGTCTGCCTGGAAGGGTATGTGTCAGTTTGATGAAGACTCATGCACACACTTTCACATGTGCACTTATACACATAAGATCTAATGGACCCTCTGTTGGTTGAATCAAATTCCTTCAGCGTCCACCCACTAAGCTTACTGCTCCCTCTGTAAGAGCAGCAGCTAATGGACCCTTCCTGGGGCAAGTTGGAATTAGTGGACATTAACTGCTACGTTCTGCTGCACTAATACAACAAAACTGTGTGTATGTGTTTTTGTGCGTGCGTGCCTCTGCATCTGTGCAGTTTTATCAAGTACAGCGAGCAGTACCAGAACCACGATCCCATTATGCAAGGCTGCCTTCCCAGTAACCCCTGGATCTCTGATGACATTGCATACTGGACGATGAACTCAGAAATGTAAGATGAGACATAATAAAGGCTCAGTCCACAACATTACTGGAGTCCACACAGAGTTGACCATTTTACTGTAGCTCAAAGAAAAAGACACAGCCCAGCTAACATTGGTTTTATTTGGCCAGTAGCATTCTTTGGGCTAGATAAACAAGTGACAAATTAGAAAAAGATGCTGAAGCAGAGCTGTTTTTATTGACTTTTGGTGTCGGTTCTGCTAATTACAGAACAAAATAATCTGAAATGAATCATATTGTCACTCAGTAATCAGCAGCAAAGCTTTCAATGTCACCACTACCATCCAGTTATTCTCATAATTAATAACAAGCTTTCGGTGCGTCTCCTCTGGGATTTTTATACCACTCCTCCTCTGCCTGAAAGGGTTGGAAGGTTTCCATGCTCTCACTTCAATCTTTAGTTTCCACCACAGATTTCTCAGTAGGATGGATTTCTCCGAAACATTGTCAGAGAAATCCTGTGCTTGGAGTATTTAAAACCTAAACCTTAAAATAATTTTGACTGAATTATATTGCACTGAGCTTTTTACTGAATTATAAGGATTCTATGAAATAGAATAAAAAAATAAGCAACTAACTAACTAACTGTTTTTATTTGTTAGAGCAACAAAAGGTAGTGGATAATTGCGAACCTGAAAATGAATCAGTTTTTTCAGAACTCTTAATAGATACAAATCTGCAAAGTGTGGCAGACATTTGTTTCTAGGCCCCCCTGAGTCAATACTTTATGCCACCTCCTGCTGCCGTTGCAGCTGCAGGTCTTCTAGTTTAAGTCCCTACCAGCTTTGTACATCTAGAGACTGATATTTTTGTCAATTCTTATTTGTAAAATAGGTTTCCAATCAGATAGAGAGGGTCGGCAGGAAATTTTTGAGTGATGAAAGTCTGTTTTGTCTGTTCTTGTAAACAGTTTGATCATAGCAAGATCACTTTAAATTTTCTTTGGAGTCTATGATGGACAGCTCTGACACACTATATTACCATCCTGTGTCATGTACTTAACCAGTATTCTGCTAGAAGGCATTAATAAAGAAAACAAAAGTTGCATTGGTATAAATAATAGACCTAAATGGTGTCTGGATGTATCATTAATTGTTTGATCATGTAACCTGTGTTTGTGTGTTGCAGAGTGCCTGTTCCCACTCGTCTGCGCGTGGAGCGTTGGAGCTTCAGGTTCATGGAGCTTCTATCTGACACCATGGGGAGGCGTGAGTTCATGACTTACTTGGAGAAAGAGTTCAGTGGTGAGAATCAGTCACAGAAATGTTGGTGAAGTTGTGCAAAACTGGGACAAAGCAATACGCAGCCTTTTTTACTAATTTCATGAGATTTAATTAGCTGACATACAATTTTGTTGAACAGAACAAGAAAAGAAGCTTAATTTCATCACAATGACAGAATGAAAAATAAAATCAGTGGATAAGGAAAATGAACTGTGATAAAATAGTTCAGTAGAAAAAAAATATACTGAAAAGAATGCATAATATGGGAAACCAGAACAAAACCCACATGAAGCATTTGCTCATCCATGCAGACAGCGTATAAAATATTGCCAAGGGCCAACATTTTCCTCAGAGGTCCTCATGCTATAAAAAGTATTTTTTTCCTGCCTGATTGTTTCTGCGGCTTATTGTGTTTGTTTGTGTGGTTACCCTCAGCGGAAAACCTACATTTCTGGCAGGCGTGTGAGGAAATTAGACACGGAGAAAGCTCTAAGATCGTGGAGAAAGTGGAAGATGTTTACAAGTGAGTGCGCACATACACAACCCTGCTGAATCCTTGGTGTCCTCCAAACAAACTACTACTGTACGTATTTATACTGGAGAGTATGTGACATGTCAGCACAAGGTAGCGCATACCTGAGAAGTGGGAGGCAATTTTTTTACAAATAAAAATCTGAAAAGTGTGGCAAACATTTGCATTCAGACCCCCTGAGTTAATGCGTTGTATTTCCACAGAGTCTCAGTTGACTGGGTCATTGATACATGAACATGCTTTAATCTAAACCATTCCATTATAGCTCTGGCTGTATGTTTAGGGTCATTGGCTGCTGGAAGATGAACTCTAAAGTTTTCCTCTAACATGTTTTCATAATATATTGCCCTATAATTAACTTCATCCATCTTCTTATCAACGGTGACCACCTTCCCTGTCCCTGCAGAAGAAATGCCCTCCAACATGATCCGGCCACCACCGTTTTTTACCATAGGTGTAGTGTCTTCAGAGTAATGTGTGGAATGATTCCCCCCCTACAAAATGTTTTGCATGTAGGCCAGAAAGTTCATTTTTGGTCTCATCTGACTTTAGCACCTTTTTTTAACCCTTTTGCTGGCTTTCTTTTGATGTCTTCTTGCTATTTTTTCATAAAGGCCAGATTTTGTAGTGCACAACTGTCAACAGAATTTCCCACCTTAGCTGTTGATTTCTGCAGCTCCATCAGAGTGACCTTAGGTCTCTTAGCTCTGGTCTCTCCTTGCCTAGCAAGGTGTCATTTTAGGTGGATGGGCATGTCTTGATAGATTTGCATTTGTGGCATACACTTTAGAATTTTGGATGATGGGTTGAACATTAATGTTCAAGACGTCTGACCAAGCCCTGCTTTAAACTTCTTCACAATTTTCTCCCTGACCTTCCTGCTGTGTTCCTTGGTCTATATGATGCTGTTAGTTCTTTAATGTTCTCTAACAAACCCTCAGAGGCTTTCATAGAACAACTGGATTTATACTTAGGTTAAATTACACAGAGTTGGACTCTTTTTATTATTGAGGTGAAATCAATTGGTTGCACAGGGTTTGATGGATAGACGGATTTGACCTTCGTCTGCTGTAATGCGGGTACTTCTCTGGTTTGCTGTGGTGAAGAAAGAGCTGAGCCAAAAAGCAAAGCTTTGGATTTAATGGTCTGTCTACGTTTCGACCTTCGCTTATGGTTGAGATATGAATCACGAAGAAGGAGATCCTGAAAGGAAGTGGCCGAAATGGGCTACTTCTGAAGGGTTGCTGGACTTGGCTTAGCGATAGGCTGAGGAGTTCTAGCATTCGGGAAGAGCTTGCAGTAGATCTGCTGCTTCGCTACATATAAAAAGAAGTCAGTTGAGGTGGTTGATCGGATGCCCCCTGGGTGCCTCTGTTTGGATGAGACCCCAGTGAAAGACCCAGAACTTGCTGGAGAGATTATATGTCCTGTCCGGCCTGAGAAAATGGATTCCCCAGAATGAGCCTGTGTGTTGCAAGGAGAGAGAGATGTCTAGGTTTCCCTTTTGGACCTCTGTGACCGGATCTTGGATAGGCGGAATACAATGGATGGATGGATTTTATTTAGGGGTATTAGAGTAAAGGCGGCTGATACAATTTTTTTTTATTTCTCAATTTTTATTTGCAATAAAAAAATTAAAAACCCTGAATCTTTTGCCTTTCACATTACAATTCTATGCTACTTTGTGTCGGACTATCACATAACATCCAAGTAAAATATATTAAAGTTTGTGGCTTTAAAGGAAAAAAGGTGTGTGATTAATTTTTAAGGCAGGCTACAACAGAACCATCCTTTTTATATCTAGAAATTTCCTGGCCCCTGGAGCGGCCCGCTGGGTCAACATTGACAGTAAGACGATGGATAAAACTTTGGAAGGGATCAAACGGCCGCATCGCTTCGTCATGGATGACGCACAGATGCACATCTATTTCCTCATGAAGAAGGTTTTTCCACTTTTCACTTCTTAGATAATTTGAAAAACTTTATTTGATATCGAGGATAGGAACAGTGAAGTATTTCATGTTCCCCATATTTTAACAACACACTGACCACTGGATTGCTTGTCTAGGATTCTTACCCCAGGTATCTGAAATCTGACCTGTACAAAAACATGCTGGCCAAAGCTGTTGTACCCCAGGAGACTAAGAAAAGGTAATATCTAATTTTTGCTCTGTTTCCGAGTGAAAACACCCATCGGTTTGTCAAAACGTATCTCCCCTCCCCCCCAGTGTGTTTCCCTTCATGAGGCGTCAGCGGCATTCCAGCCCCTCCCCGGCTCAGGCCAGTGCCCAGGCAGCAGAAGAAGACGGCCGAGCAGGTACCAACTCTGCAGCGGGCTCCCACTTCTGATGCAGGGGGTCCAGGAACAATTTAGCTTTACTTGCATCACTTCAGTCTCCATTGTCTCCATCGTTCATCAACCATGGACTTCCAAATCATTATAAATGTTAGGAGGCAGAGCTCTTCTTTCACTGACAGATATACTTTTTAGCATATAACTTCCTGTAAGAAAACAGGCTTTAAAGCATCAGAAACATCTCACCTGAGCATGAGCAGTGAACAGCAGCTTTCACTGCTGCTGCATCTGCATCCTTCCTATGCCTGCACCCATTTGCTTTAGATATTGTCTGTCATCTCAGATGATCTGTTTCTCTCTCAGCTCATCAGATTTTGTTCGCATACAGTAGACATATTTGCTAGCTCTGGTGAAGGCCTTGCTCATAAAGGAAGAGATATTTAATGTGAATGTCGACGTGGCTTGTCTGTGATTTTCCTTCAGTCTGTCCGTCCAGTTCATCCCATGCTGGAGCTGCACTGTGATTGCTGTAAATCTTGCTCGAGCTTGTTTTTATCCCAATAAAATGTCACAAGAGCAGTTGGTGTTGTGTTTGCCATTAGTTCTGCATGCTGTCTGTCTATGTGGATCTATTCACGGGTTTCAAATCTATAAGTTATTCGTCTTTTCTCTTGATTTTTTATATTTAGGTTACACTATCATATGATCAGTGCAATCACATCTCCTTCCTGACCGTATGATGCTGGGACATTCTCATGCTGTCACTTTTATGTAATTGTTCAGATTAATGTGGCAACTTCAGGTACCTGGGAACCCAAGAATGAAACAGACTTTTAAAAAGGTCCACAATTCTCTTCCTTGTGTCTTGGCTGATTTCTGATTTGCTATGATGTCACAGAAGGAAGTGATGCATTTGAGGTGTTGCTTAAAACACATTTAGATGTATGCCTCCATTCAACTCAAATTAATTAACCTAGAAGCAGGCAAAGCAATGACATCATCTGGGGCTTCCTAAATTGCTTTAAATCGTTATCATTGTTTATCTTAACTTTTGAATTTGTAAAAGTAATAAAAAATCTCCCTCATTATTCTAGAATAGATATAAATAATGTTGGTAATTATAGTTGACCTAGGGCTGCAAAGTGGAGCAGTTGGTAGCACTGTTGCCTTGCAGCAAGGAGGTCCTGGGTTCAAATTCCAGCAAAGGCTTTTCTGCATGGAGTTATGCTCTCCCTGTGCGTTCGTGGGTTGTCTCCAGGTACTCCAGCTTCCTTCTACAGTCTAAAAACATGCAGGTTAGTGCTTCTTGCCCAGGACAGAAAAACTTCAGTGTGCTTTAATGTTAGCCAGTGAGAAAAAAAGACCCATTGGACATAAGTATCTGGTTTTAACTGTGGACAAGAAAGAATCAAATTAAAATGACCCCATCTCCATCAAATGAACAGTATGCAATTTATAATGGCTCTTTCTTTTGCCGATATAACACATGAATCCCTTTCGTTTTAGGAGACCTTTATACCTGAATGAATAAATGGAAATGAGTGAAAAACAGCAGAAAACCAAGAAAAAACTTTAAGAACCTGGAAAACTATTTATGAAATAAACAATTTCAAGGATTGCCAGAAAGTGAGACTCCTTGGCAGGAAAAAAATATGAAACTTATTAATTTACTTTTGCACAATATTATAAAATGTAAAACTACAATGCAATAAAATAAAATAAAAACTTCTTTCTTAGTGTTAAACTCTCATTGATCTGTAGTCTATTCCGCCCGCCTGGCTCCCTCTACTGGTGGCTACATGTGGCAACTCAACTCTTCTTTTATAATGACAATATACAGAGTACAGAAACTATAAAATAGAGAAAATAAAAACTTTAAGACAGACTTTGAGAAGTATGAAAGCACAATTTATTTTCCCTTTCATAAATGCTGATTCACTTATTTAACACAAACAAGTTTTTGACAAGTTAAAACGTGTTTTAGCCTTCTCATACCAGCTGCAAAAAAGCTGTTAAGAGCAGCAATGTGTGATCTGTAAGCTTTTCAGGGCCATCAAATTTCCTAATGGAGGTAAGCTACATATAGCAACACAGCAACACACGGGGTAATGTGCTTTTCAACAGAACTGCTTTCTCCATTTCTGAGGATTACGATAATCTGCTTTCCTCTATTCCCCAGCCTCTCTGTGCTGAAACTCAGTATTTTCATCTGTGTGTGTGGCCGAGGAAAGAACAGAATAAAACACATCTGCAAAAACACTGATAAACAAAATCAATCCATTCTTCTTGCACAGTAGATTTATTTTCCAAGGCTTGATTCTGTTTTTACAAATAACAGAATAAAACCACACTTTCCAACTTTGATGAGAAAAAAAAACCCATCAAGTTACAATGGTCATTTATCCCCCCCCCCCCCCGTATTCTAGTTTCAGTGTGACAAACTTGCACAATATAAAGAAACAACCTAAACAATAAAAGAAAGGCTGTGCAAATCTTGGACAATCAGTGGAAAGATGTGCAACAACACAACAGAGAGCTTTTAAAAGAAAACAAAAATCAAATGAATACATGAAACTACATGACGAAACTTGACTTTGGAGTAAATATAGTAGGAGTTCAGTAGCTTTACTAGTGCAGATGATGCGCCACGATGCCCCCTCCCATCTGCCGACAGACCCCCATACCTCATGTAAAGTGCAATAACAAAAAGAAAGGAAGAGGCACTGGGCAGTAATGATAGTATACATTCACTGAGTGCTGATTTATACACATATGGGCAATTGATGTTAGAATGAAAGTTCTTAAGACTGAAAGATAAGAGTGAAAACAGGAAAACGTTCAGCTATTCACCTGGTCAATGTTGGTTTAGCTTTAATTCTACAAGGAGGCATCCTTCATAGCAGAATATTCCATCTCGTAATTTGCCCACAGATTAACAGACTCAGTTTATCACAGATCCTATCCAGTCCCGTTAGTGTGTATTTGTTGGTGAAAAACTAACAATAAAAACGCAGTTGAATAATGAAGCATGAATTTCAGCTGCAAGATTTCACAAAATATACAGCTGGATGAAAAACTCTTGATTAAAGAGTAGAAAAGAAATTTTGAAGTGTACAAAAGCAAATAAAACTCATCAGATGCCTTATGTGATGTCACGAGATGCATGAATCCCTGGAAGGGTAGGTTCTTTCTTGATTAAAACAGTTTACAGTAAAAATCAAACAAACTACATTTACAGTTTGAATAGTGAATGACTGAATGTCCTTGAATGGTCTGGCTAGCAGCTTTAAAAGAAACCTGGAGACAGACGCAGTCATGGTATGGCAGCCTCCAGAATTGTTTTCAACATGAAGGTTATTTTACTGAAGACACATGAGTGAGTTAAGAGTAGGGCTGCACAATATATGATAAATACATCATGGCCACAACATCAGTGAGGGCCATATTCGTATCACAAAGGGCTGTGTGGAGTGCAGTAACTGTGGGCTAATACATTCCAAGTGTTAGAAACTTCCATTTTAGATGCTAATGTAATATTTAGCCAGTTGTATACAGTCTCATTGCAGCAGATGTTCACGCTGGACACAAATGACATCACACAAAATGCTAAAGGTCACAAAGCGATGAAAGCCCAGATGAGGAGAGGACAGGAGGAAATAGGCATATATCGCAACTGATATCATCATCGCATTATTTACCATGATTTTCACCATCACAAGATTTTCCAATATGATGCAGCCCTAGTTAAGTCTGTCTTGTCAGTTCAGGAATAGCAAACGATGCTGCGTTTACTGCATAAACTGCCTTTTTAGGAAGGTTCAGAAAGATTTCATCTTACCCAATTGACTGATTCAGTAAATCTGAAATATTCATGCATTTTCTTGATTGTTTTCCTTGTCACAGGTTAGAAGCTCCAGGTTGTTCTGATCTGCAGCCATGAGACTGAGATGTGATTATCAGACTTCTGATGCTGCGTGAAGACACAACAAGTGATTGTGATGAGGAGAATTTAGCAATGCAAGAGTTTCTTGCATTTAGGTGGACTTGTGAGTTGTTTTTCTTTTTATAAAGAAATGCAACAGATCATAGCACAAGTTAGATAATATTAAGTACCTGGCAGTAAATAATCATTCAAATTTCATCTGGAGTTTTTAACTCTTCCAACATAACCCAGACCTATGAGGAAAAACAAAAACACATTACACCGTTCATAAGTAAAGCATACTCTGTGTAGACGAACTGAGAATGAAGAACTTTAAAATATTCATAAACAATATTGTTTTTAGACCCCTATGTCCCGTGCTAATAAAATGCATAAATACAGTCTCTTTCTTGTTTACCTTAAGGAGACAGGTACTACAAACAAAGATCCATTGAGAAATCAGCTAGTAACAAGAATTGGATATTTTTGATAGGTGACCTGTTGAGCCTTAAATCAAAACTGGATCTTTTTTCCCCATCAGTGACCACACTATGACTAAACGATCAGTAAATGTGCCTAAAACGAAGTCTGAAGGTCTGTAGTTTGATTCATGGTGCGATATAGCACGCAAGAGCTAGACTTTCAGCAGATAACAGGAAGGCTGAACGGAGTACAGCATTATAGCTCCATTTAACCCATGTTGGATTTGGAAATGCTGGCAGCCTTTTGTTAAATCTCAGACTTGAGGTAAAGGCTTTATAAATTTGTAATAATTTTGTCTTTGTTTAAAATAGATTTTTAAGCCAGGATAAATATTTTGGAAGCTGTTCCGCTTTATAAAAATTGGTATTGGCATGTCAAAGATTTCTATAAAACTGGAGATTGAAATTTGGCCAAATGCGTTAGCTGGCTTGACAGAAACTAGAGCTTTAATCAGAAAGTTTTCAATAGTAGTCACAAAGTTTGTTCAATATATCTTAAAAAAGAAATTTAAGGACTCTTTCAGGATGTGTTGTACACTAACACGAGTGGCGTATCTAATGTTACTTTAGATTCAACTCTCCAGTTAAGCTATTAATCCTGCTTTGTAGTACACACCTGTAGTGGTTGGGAACCTGAGGGTCCCAAAGCACAAACAACTAACTACTCTACAGTAAAAAGAACCGAAAAATAAGCTGCTGACTGAAATTACATCCTTTTCAGTTGGTCCAGTCCCAACCAACAACCAGCCAGTCAGGGGCAGAAACGTCCTATTTTTTTCCAGTGAATGCACCTAAATGCTAAGAGGTCATGCTTAAAACAACACTTTTTAGTGGGAAGTTGTTACTGAAGGAAGGACACTCAAAGTTTGCAATTTTCAACATCAGTGGGGGGTTTAAAATCAAGTCAGAGGAAGCACAAAAGACGTTAGAAGTGATTCTAAAAGGAAAGTGGATTGTCTACTGAGGCATGCCGGCTGTTAATTCAGTCTGCTGTAACACAGAGCTATTTAATTATTGGTTGTTTTGTCAGGGATAATGAAATCAGATCATCGTAACAGGTTAGTTTAACATGGTATGATGTGTTGAATGCAGTGTTTCTATCCAATGCCTCATTTGCTAGACTTCGGTGGCAACTGGTCATTCCACCTCTTTGCAATTTCATATATTTGCAGTTTTGGTTATTTTGTAAACCCAACTTTTATCTGGACAGAAAAGAAGCCATCTCCTACAGAACGTCAATTCGTGTCCATGTAATTTTTCAGAATTAGCAAAGTGTGGATTGACCCAGCGTCCACTTCAGCAGATAACAGGAAGTCTGAAGGTACTACAGCAAAGTTGCTTAGGTTTTATAGTTTTTTTAAATCATTTTTAGCTTTCACCCTCAGCCATGCTGGAGCATGATGGCTTTGGAGTTTTTGAATCTTTGGGTTTGGGTCTGCATTCTCAGAGGAAGCTCTTTGCAGTTTCAAAATGTAAGCCGACTAACCGTTCTAATTTAAGATGTTTAAAATGCCAACTCTAATCATTTTGTCTTTGTTCTAAAATAATAGTTAACCCTGCTTTACAACGACCACTGTGCTACACACACAGTGTGATGTCACCTCTATTAAACTATTAAATACAGCTTACAGACAGAAAGCTGTACAGTCAGTATCTGGTACCTATAGTTCATAAAAGGAAATTGGACTAAGCTAAAATCTGTATTGGCAGGTCAAACGGTTACAAAAACCGAGAACAGAAATCGGCCATAAAAATCGGTGCATCGCTTGAGAGGTTGCAGCAGATTGGATGTGGGGTAAAAGGAGCATATAGATGCATGTTTTTTTAATCTCAATCTAAGACCCCTTTTCCACTTAAAGTACATGTAATACGAAATATAGGTGGACCTTTGAGAACACAATTATACGGCCTTAATTGGAAAATCCATCATTCAGGGAACTGTCTCACTGAAGAGTCAGATTCTAGATCTTCCAGCAGGCACACCATTCTTGTGAATGTCTGCCGCTCATGAACGTGGACAGGAAATCATAACTACCCACTTTGCCTCCTTACAGTAACTCCTTCTCTGCTATGTGACTGTATAGAGTTCATCTTTGCTGCTCTCACAGAGCGTGTATCCACAAACCCGTGGTCTCCAGCTCCACCTCCAGCTCCAGATGAAGCCCTGGCTCCAGCCCAGCCCCTTCCTGTCCTTCTCCTTCGGTGGCAGCAGAAACACCACGCAGCTGGCCACCAGGATGTGCCACAGCGAGTGTGTGTAGTAGTAGTTGCTCTCAGTCTCCGCAAAGATGTACAGACACACTCCAACGAGGGAGCAGAGCGCTCCGGGGATCAGATAGAAGACCCAACGCTGCCAAGAGGGCGGGTAGCAGTGTCTGCGGCGAACCCCCCTGTACACCTTTTTATAGCAGGGACAAAAAACAGGGAAGCAGACACATAAAAAGTGGGAGTTTTATCATTTTTGCATGCTTTAACATCCTTAACTTGCACAGAGCATTAATGCCAATATGTCTCTTACCCAGGAAATGACCATTAAAAGTATGGCACAAAGGATGGGGGCCAGCAGGTTCCACAGGCCCTTGCGGTCCAGTTGCATCGACATGGCTATCAACAACGCACCAAGCAAAAACAGAGTCTACACACAAAGAAGGAAGTAAGGACCAGGTGAGGATATTAAAGCTGTCATTAGCTAATAAAGTAGCCTAATTATAGAAGAAAAGGTCAACGGTGTCTTACATATTTGGCTGTGTCTCCAATGCGAGCCATGCAGAGGATGGTGACCCAGATGGCACAGATTGACCCGAGAAAGTCGCAGTACTGCAGGGCGTCATAGTCCATGATGCACAGAACCGCTGCACCTGGCTGATCACACGCATGGTAGAACTACAGGAAGAGATGTGGAAGTTGATGATTTATTGAACACTTCCTACACTCCACATTCAGCCAGCAACATCAGAGACAAAGGCTTCCATTCTGGATGCACAGCTGTGTGTATCTGTATTTAGCCTCTTTTACGCCAGCACCCCTAAATACTGGTTTTACCAACTAACAATGCTCATCACCCTGGACACACCAGATCTACAAGGAAACATAAGAGTGGCACCATTATGCCATTTTAAATGCTTTTCTTCAGCTGGCACATGGAAACTGGTCAGAGTTGATAAGGTGGATAAAGCTAAATACAGGGCAACCCTTGAAGAAAACCTGCTGAAGAAGTGGTGTCCAGTCAGTCCTCAAGGGCCACCGTCCTGCATGACTTACTGTACCTGAAACAAGATAATGGGTTCATCGCCCGGGCTCTGCAGAATGTAACTGCATGAAGAGGTAAGTCAGCCATTTGATTCAAGTCTGTTAGGACAGAGACACATCTAAAAACATGCAGAACCCTGGCCTTTGATAACTGGGGTTGTGTTAGAGGCTGTAAAAGACGTCAGACAGGGGCAGAGGTTCACCTTCCAGAACAACTACCCTAAACGTACAGCCAGAGCCAGAGCCAGAGCGGAATGGTTTAGATACATGCTTCAGAATGGCCCAGTTGAAGCCCAGACCTAAATCCAACTGAGAATCTGCAGCAAGCCTTGAAAACTGTTACTCATAGTGTCCATCCAATCAGAGCCTGAGCTTTTTCGCAAGAAAGAAAAAGCTAATATTTCACAGCCCAACAGGCCTGGAGTTGTACTTGCAGCAAAGTATTGGATCAGGATGGGCGAGTACTTTTCAGATTTTTATTTGTAAAGAAATATTTAAAACCATGTGTTAGTCCTTCCACTTCTTTGAGTATAAATATCTCAGCAAGACATTGTATTTCTATATTTATAGCTTTGCGCATTATAGCTCCAAAGCATCTTTTGCCTACAGTATTTGTAGCAGATGATTTTACAGCATGTTTCTGTAATAAACCAATGTTTTCTGTTATAGAAACAGATTTCCAGAACCCCTTTCATTACAACCCAAAAAAAGATTTGTCCTCTCATATTTGGTTTGTAGCAGTGTTTACCGTAGAGAAGAACATGGTGAAGAGGTAGACGGAGGCCTCGGTGATGTAGGAGCGTCTGATGGCAACCACGATGGCGGGCAGGAAGAACAGGTTGCTGAGTGTGAGCAATATGGTCGCCGTCAGCTGGCGGCTGTATGACTGGGCCGTGGAACCGTCGGTGCAGCCCCAGCCTTTCCAGCCTGCAGATGTAAAAAACAGAATTGATGCATCAGTACTAGTGTTGGATGTCTCTGCTTTCTCAACGCGTTAATACATGAGTAGTAAACACTGACTTGATACGAAACTAATTCACCCCAAAACTACAACTCAGTCTGCTTCAATAGGTTTTTGTGGAGGTTCCTCCAGCTATTTCTCGGTGTTAATAGTCATTTATCTATATTTTCTTTCACATTAGCACATTTGATTATGATTTCACTTTATTTGTAATAATACTTTAAAACAGTTTGTTTGCTGATATGAGTGCACACATTTGGTAAACAACTGTTATGTTTTTTTTGATCATTAACTGTCTCTATTTAGTTCTGCTGAATTTAAAGAATTGTCTGGAGGAGAGGACGTTTTATGATGCAACACCAGGAAGTGAAGGAAGCCATCAGGCTGCTGGAAGCAGGGGACTTTACTTTGTAGAAGCTGCCCAAGATCTCTAAATCCTATTGATTGAAAACATTATGTTTGTTTTACAACATTTGTGTTGTAGTTATATTTTGTTGGTTAGAATTAGTTCCTTAGATTTATCTACTGTTTGTCTTAGTGTCCCTCCCCCACTTCGTGTTTCTTGTAGGCTAGCCTCTGTGTATATATTCCGGTCTGTGTTCATTGTTAGGGGAGTTTATGTTTGTTTGTTGCCTTTAGTTAGGTTTGTCTTAGTTCATATTTTATTTTGGGCCCTTTTTCTAGATTCTTGAGTTGTTTCTTGTTCAATGGACTTTTGTTAACTATTTTTTGGAAAGACTTAAAAAGAAAATATTTGTTTTATACCTTTGTCCTTGTGCCTTACCGCGTGGTCCCTGACAGTATTCCTTCAACACAGTGTGATTCAATGTATAGGAGAGATTAGGACAATGCAACCAAGTCTGAAGGTCTTGTCTTATATTTCCAGAACTTTTCTAAAACATCTGCCTCTGAAGTAATGAAACGAAGTGCCGGTCAGCAGATGTGCTTCTCGGTCTTTCAGTAAGTCAGACAGATATATTTTTGATAATGAGCAAAAACATAAAAGTTAGTTAAACTTTCAAAGAGGGGTTTATAAAAGTGATTATAAATGTGTTAAATGTAAACACAGTGACATTCATCTGGTGCAGACCGGTGTTATTCAAACCACTAAAATTACTAAAGACCAAAACCATCCAAAAGTAATGATCAGAACTTCCATCCATCGTCTATACCCGCTTATCCATGCAGAGTCATGGGGGAGCTGGTCTCTATCTCCAGCGGTCATTGGGAGATAGGTGGGGTACACTCTGGACAGGTCGCCAGTCCATCATAAGGCAACACAGAGACACACAAGCCAATCACACACTCATACCCAAGGACAATTTAGAGGGAGCAATTAACCTTAACAGTCATGTTTTTGGACAGAGGGAGAAAGCTGGAGTGCCTGGAGAGAAATAACACTTGCACAGAGAACATGCAAACTTCATACAGAAAGACCTCAGGTTGGGTTTTGAACCCAGGACCTTCTGGTTGTACTGCAGATCAACAGTACAACCAGCTGCACCACCCTGCAGCCCCATGATTAGAACTCCTTGTAGCAAATCAGAACGGTGAACATAAAACTGCACATTGGTTTTTTTTAACATTGCACTCTATTGATTTCTCTCAACTTATCCCTAATGAATACAGTCACATGAAGATGACAGCACAGGTAAAAGTGTGTTGTGTATGTGTGTGTGTTACCTGCGGTGCAGACACAGGCAGCGTACAGGTAGGTGTAGGACCTCAGCAGCCTACATTCACCATACGGCCCACAATCCTCCACACAGGCACTGATAGACACCTCTGGGACCACAGACACCAGAGTGGAGTTTCCACAGTCACTGCTGCAGAAAGAAAAAACACAGGACCAGCAGAAACATGAATACTTTCTGAGATCTCAAGACTTAAAAACAGACCGAAACAATCCCATCTGCAGATAAGAAGCAGAGAGGAAAATAGAGTCAAGTCAAATCAAGTTTATTTATATAGCGCTTTTCAGCAACAAGAAACTCAAGGCGCTGTACATAAGGAAAAACATTACAATGATACAGAAAATCAAACAACAGAGGTAATTAAAAAAAATAAAGAGACTAGAATGATGGATAAGGAAATGAAAGGAAAATTGGACTGAAAACTTAACCAATAATGTTTAGATAACACATTCAAAGGCCACTCTAAACAAATAAGTTTTTGATCTCGATTTGAAGCAACTTAGGGTTTCGGATCTTTAACAGTTTTTCTAGTGAGGACGCGGGCAGCAGCGTTCTGGATCAACTGCAGCTGTCTGATCGACTTTTTAGGCAGACCTGTGAAGACACTGTTGCAGTAATCAATTCTACTAAAGATGAACACATTAATTAGTTTTTTAAGGTCCTGCTGAGACATTAGTCCTTCAATCGTGGAGATATTCTTTAGGTGATAGAAGGCTGACCTTGTTACTGTCTTTACGTGCCTCTGAAGGTTCAGGTCTGAGTCCATCACTACACCCAACTTTATTAACTGAAGCTGTGTGCTAACTTTTAAACGCTCTTCCTTTGGTCCAAAAATTATTACTTCAGTTTTGTTTTGATTCAGCTGAAGAAAATTTTGCCACATCCATGCATTGATTTCTTCTAAGCATTTACCCAGCGCTTGAATGGGTTCATAGTCACCTGGTGACATCATAAAGTATAGCTGTGTGTCGTTTGCATAGTTATGATAACTTACGTTGTTTATTAAAATCTGAGTTAGGGGGAGCATATAGATATTGAACAGGAGGGGCCCTAAGATGGACCCTTGGGGAATGCCACATGTGATTTTTGTGGTCTCTGAAGTTACCTACTGACACAAAAAAGTCCCTGTCCTTCAAGTAGGATTTAAACCAATTGAGTGCTGTACCAGAAAGGCCGACCCAGTTTTCCAGGCGCTCTAATAAAATGGAGTGATCAACAGTGTCGAATGCTGCACTAAGGTCCAATAATACCAGCACTGTGGTTCTTCCACAGTCTGCATTTATACGGATGTCATTGAACACCTTGACAAGAACAGTCTCTGTACTGTGGTGAGCAGGAAGCCTGACTGGAAGACATTGAAGTGGTTGGTCATTGTTAGGAGGTTGTTTAACTGTTGAAACCCGGCTTTTTCAAGAATCTCGCTGATGAAGGGGAGGTTTGATACAGGCCTGTAGTTCTGTAGTAGCAGCCTGTCCAAGTTGCTCTTTTTCAATAGAGGTTTGATAATTGCTGTTTTCAGGGCCTGGGGGAAAACACCTGACAAAAGGGTTTATTATTTGTGTTAAATCAGATGTTATTACGGGCAAAGCTTTCTTAAGGAAAGCTGTGGGTAAAACATTGAGACAGCAGGAAGAAGAGCTTAGTTGCTGTACGATTTCTTCTAAGTTTTTGTAGTTTATTTGGTGAAATTGGGAAATTTGTCAAAATCAGCTCTAATTGGAGACAACTTTGGTACTGGAGTTGATGTGGATGTGCTGACTGCCCCTCTGATCTTTTGGGTTTTTTCAGTGAAGAAGTTAGCAAAGTCATTGCAGGCCCTGGTAGAGTGGAGTTCAGATGCTACAGTTACAGGAGGGTTTGTTAGCCTGTCGACCGTGGCAAATAATGCACGAGCATTGTTAATGTTTTTGCTGATGATCTCAGAAAAGAAAGATTCCCTTGCATTTTTCAGTTGTAGGTTACATCTGTATAGTCTCTCTTTATAGATAATATAGTGAACCTGGAGTCCAGCCAAAAAAGGATGCAATAATGTTACAGCAGTATGCATACGTATGTTACCTGTTGCATATGAGCTGCAGGGTGAGGTACCATGTTGTGGACTGAGGGAAAGGCAGCCTGACCACAGCTTTAGGGACACTGACGTTGATGCCGACACCATATCCCCCAAACAAAGCTGTGGAGAAGCAACAATGTACATTACAGTTTATTAGGGCTGCAACTACAGATTATTAACTTATCGATCAATCTGTTGACTATTTTGTCAATAGGCTATATTCGGCGACCGGTGGTGACGTACGTCCGTTTAAATCTAAGCCACATCAACCACTTCCGGTGGAACCCCGCACCCAATTTTTCAGCGGTAGCTGCTTGAGGTAGACCATGATAGACAAAAAAGTTAAAACATCTGTGGTTTACTGGTACAACAACTAAGTTCTCTTGCGTCCCACTGTGCCCAGTGCCTACTTAGTTTCTTCCATTTTCCTGAAGAAGAGGAGTTAAGACCACAATGGATCGTGGCTATCTGCAGGGAAAACGTTCCCATAAAAGCTCACACTCTCGTGCGTAGCCAGCATTTCAAACCTGAGGATATTCAAGAGCCAGCCTCAGAAATAGGGAGACGGAGGTTACAAAAGGAAGCTGTACCATTGTTGTTCGAGTGGAAGGCAAATTCCATTCCAGTAACGTCTCGACAACATGATCCAAATCATGCAAGTAGCCTGTCAAATTAAAGACAAAACTCTTCTTTTCACGTCTCACTGCTCTATGTAAAAATAAACTACAGAACCAGCAGCCGAAGAAGAGGCTTTTTTCTTCCACTTGGCTCCTGTAATCCACTGTCCATTTTCAATGAAGGACGTTGGCTACGTGATTTTTGTAAACACCCCCAGATTGTATTGGCTTTGACAGTTCAATAGACTTGTCAATCACCCAAATTGATCTAGATCAGGACTTTTTACAGTGTGGCCTCCCCTAGGGGGCGCCAGAGCTCTTCAGGGGTAGCACAACGTGAGGAAAAAAATAAACCTTATAAAGTAACTGGGGACCTTTATTCATCTAATGGATCTGTAAACTCATTGTATTTATAAAGGTATATATTAATTAGACAGTGAAGACACATTAATTTTCCACTTTTAATTTCCTCATTATCACAGAAAAACACAGTAGAGGGCAATAATTTTCTTTCTGCCCCTTCACAAATTGATTCTCTTGTTCATAGTGTTACTTTATTATTGCGTGGTTCATTAGACAATGCAGCCCCCTTGAAAAAGAAGGTAATTATTCATAGGAGGCAAGCTCCCTGGTTTAATTCAGAGCTGCGTACTTTAAAGCACAATGTTAGAAAATTGGAGAGAAAATGGCGCTCTACACACCTGGAAGATTCCTACTTAATCTGGAAAAATAGCCTACTGTTATATAAAGACACTTCACCAAGCTAGAACAGACAGCTTATTTCTCATCCTTAATAGAAGAGAACAAGAATAATCCTAGGTTTCTCTTTAGGACAGTTGCTAAACTTACACAGAGTCATAGCTCTGTTGAGCCATCAATTCCCTTAGCTCTTAGCAGTCATGACTTTATGGGATTCTTCCAAAATAAAATTGAGTCTATTAAGAAGAAAATCTTTGACATACTCCCGAAGATGATTACTTCATCCTCAACAAGTGAGACAACATTGGAAGTAACTGTAGAACCTGATCTGTGTTTGGACTGTTTTGATCCTGTGGAGCTTCCTGAGTTATCAGAAATATTAGCTTCATCTAAACCTTCAACTTGTATGTTAGACCCAATCCCAACCAAATTATTTAAGGAAGTGTTCCCTCTGATTACCAGCCCCATTTTAGATATGATTAATTTATCCTTAGTAAATGGATATGTAACTCAAGCTTTTAAGGTAGCTGTAATTAAACCTTTGCTTAAGAAACCTTCGCTTGATCGAGATGACTTAATAAATTACAGACCTTAATCCAATCTTCCATTCTTATCTAAAATTTTTGAGAAAATAGTTGCTAATCAAATGTGTGAGCATTTACACAGCAATGACCTGTTTGAAGAGTTTCAGTCAGGCTTCAGAGCTCATCATAGCACTGAAACAGCTCTGCTGAAAGTCACTAATGATATTCTTATTGCCTCAGATAATGGACTTGTGTCTGTACTTGTCCTCTTAGATCTCAGTGCTGCATTTGATACAGTCGATCACAATATTCTCTTAGAAAGGCTGGAATATGCTGTAGGGATCAGGGGAACAGCACTAGGCTGGTTTAAATCTTATTTGTCTGACAGATTCCAGTTTGTTCATGTCAATGATAAATCATCTTTAAACTTCAGGGTTAATGGTGGAGTACCACAGGGTTCAGTACTTGGGCCAATTCTCTTTACTATATATATGCTTCCAATAGGTAAAATTATCAGGCAGCATAGGATAAATTTTCACTGTTACGCTGATGACACTCAGCTTTACTTATCCATAAATCCTGATGAGCCCAACCAGTTAGATAGACTACAAGCATGTCTTGAAGACATAAAAAGTTGGATGACTTTAAATTTTCTGCTTCTAAATTCAGACAAGACAGAAGTTGTCGTCGTTGGACCGGAGTCTTTAAAAAAGAAACTGCTTAGTCAATCACTTAAATCCTTCAGTTTCAGGCTCCTCTCCTGTGGAACCAGCTCCCAGTTTTAGTCCGTGAGGCAGACACCCTGTCTACTTTTAAGGCTAGGCTTAAAACTTTCCTTTTTGATAAAGCTTATAGTTAGAGTGGCTTAGGTTATCCTGAGCTATCTCTGTAGTTATACTGCTATAGGCTTAGGCTGCTGGAGGACATAATGACCACTTTCACCCTCTTCGCTACATTCTTGTTCTACTCTCCAATTTGCATTATTTGCTGTTATTTCAGCTTTTAACTTTGTTCTCTCTCTTTTCTCTTCCTAGAAGCTACACCTGGCCTGACTCTGTGTCTACCTGTGACACCTTTCTGGAGGGGGGCATCGTCCAAGCTTCTGCTGGCAACAACTTAATGCTCACCCTCTACCGATGATCCACATGGCCCTGTCTTTCAGTGTTTAACCCTTTCTCTCTCCTAGACATAGCTACTGACTGAGCTTTTACTGTGACTAACTCTATGTGCTCTCTTTCAGACTCTAACCTTGAAAACTGGCTCAGAGTTTATCTGTTATTTCTTTCTAGGTGAAACAACTAAAGGAGCTACATCCATTCACCTTTACTTTTCCTTCCCATAGAAAGTACTCCTGGATCAGTGCTTCTTTGTTCTCTTTGTGTCTTTGCTCTGTTCTCTCTAACCCCCAGTCGGTCGTGGCAGATGGCCGCTCACCCTGAGCCTGGTTCTGCTGGAGGTTTCTTCCTGTTAAAAGGGAGTTTTTCCTCTCCACTGTCGCTACATGCATGCTCAGTATGAGGGATTGCTGCAAAGTCAACGCCAGTGACTGTCCACTGTCTCTATAGGCTCATCCAGGAGGAGTGACTGCAGCAAGTGACTGACTGGATGCAATCTGCTGGGTTTCCTTAGATAGAAAAACTTTTTATCCAATTTGAATAAATAACAGAATCTAACTGCAATGTTCAATGATTAAGATTAATTGGAATGTATGTACCTGATTTTTGTGAAGTGCCTTGAGACGACATGCGTTGTGAATTGGCGCTATATAAATAAACTGAATTGAATTGAATTGAGTGTGGGTGAATAAATAACTGAATCTGACTGCACTGTTTGATAGTTAGGATTAATTGGAATGCATGTGCCTGACTTGAAATCTATATGATTTGATTGAATTGACTTAGCCCATTCTAAAGTTACCCACCTTTCACACAATGCAACAAGAAACAACATTCTCCAATTATTCTGACCTCTGCCTTCATCCCTCCCTGTTGGATGGAGTGAGGGGGAGTCAGGTTTAGCCTAAACCAGCTCAGTTATGGTTGAGGTGCAAACACACCCTCCATTTCTGGTGCCTGTATGACCCCCTCTCTTTTCCAATGGTTATGGTCAATCTGACAGAGAGAGATATCCCAATCCTTGTGGTTTTTAGTATAACAATGGCCATCAGTGGGCTCTAGATGGACAAACTTTATCAGTTTATTATTGTACTTAGTACCTACGTACCGGTAAGTTTGAAAAGTCAAATAAAACAAAAAATAGCCCAATATGAACTCAGTAGAACACTGACTTTTACACCCTTCACCCCAATACCCATTCACAATAACAGGTTGGGAACATCAAAAACACATACTTTAAAGCCATGACAGGGCTTGATGTTGCCGAAAATGTGCCCTATTTCTTCACAATTAGACTCATAACACAGCAAGGTAAGAAACAGCATGTAAGCTGCTTTAGGTTTGCAAATGCTGATAGGTTTATCATGGTATGTGCTGCATATTCTCAGAACATGACATTGTAATATTATTGCTGAAGATTGGAATGATGATATAATAACCCACATTTACCTCACTGATCTCTTCCTTTTCAAACACCCAAATGTCCCCGTTACTTCCCATGAGCTTTAGGATTTGGATTACTAAACATCTAGATCAGGTAAGGGAATACAGTACAGTGAAGTCCAGCTAATTGACAGATAAACTGTTGGCAAACAGAGTTATAATGCATGGCAACTGGAATATAATAGGGAACGCAGGCTGCAGTCAAAGCATGTAAGTCCCAAAAAGTTTTCTCTGATATTTGCATTAGCAGTATCCTATTTTATAATGTTTCTGACTGTAATTAAATATAGGAGTCTTACACACAAACTCTCTGCTCTAAATTAACAGTAGGACTCATTGTTATTGTTTCTAACTGGATACTCCCATCTCTGCATTTTCTAATTTGGGTTTTTACGCTTATCCCCTGGTTTACCAAGTCTGCAGAAAGTACAACTGCTTCCCAGCTTCCTCACGTAATAACATATGCCTTAAATACTCATCTGAATGATTAATTTTAAAATGCGATAATTTTAGATCTCACAGTTGAAGAGAAAAATATATAACTGAATCCAAATATAATATTCAGATGTGTAACTACAATCAGTTTTAGTTAGGCCTTCATTTCTTTACAAACCACTGCACACAGAGCACATTATTTTAGGAAATTACTCAAGGAAGCATTAAATGAATGTATTTTTTTTGCAGGTTACTATTATTGTACCTGTGCGGCAGGGCTCAGAGTGGTTGAGTATGAGGACTGGAGCCCAGGGAGAAAAACAGGCCACGATACGGTTATTCCCCAACGTAGCATTAGTCTATATTAGAAAAAAAAGAAAAGACAGCTCAACCCTGTGTCTTAACTGCATACACACAGACACGTCAGTGAGTCAGCGTTACTCACAGAGTTGAGTGTGAGCTGCAGGTTGAGTGTGCCCCCAGTAGCATGTGTAGGCAGGGGGAAGGTGAGCAGTGTTGGTTGCGTGTCTGTGATGCTGATGTTCGATCCGTTGGCAGGGGTGAAGCGGAGCGACAGAACGTCCAGCTCCTCGTAGAGCACGGGGATGCTCCACACACATGCAGACAGTTGAGGTAGAAGCGCCTCAGATCCGTAAGAGGTGACTGAGGCAGGAGCCCCTGAGCTGTTGCCTGTTGATATCGAGTTGGAGACGCTGCTCTTGCCAAGGAGCCTTGCGATGTCGTCGTCTGCTTTAAGGCCTACACTTTTGGGCTTACATGCCACTGAGCGAGATATAAAAGGAATATGAGAATAGAGAAAAAGTGCAATGCAAACTTATTCATACTGCTTCATTTTTTGTTCCACATTAGACCAACAAAAAGTAGTCCCCAATTGTGAAGTGCAAGAAAACTGATCAATGGTTTTCAAAGAGCTCAGGCAGGAGAGTGTGTCTCATGCACTCCACATATCTGGCCTGTATGGAAGAGGGGCAAGACAAAAAGCAGCGCTGCCAGTGTAAATCAGGACTGGGACGAATGGCGTCGAAGGGCGGAGCGGAGATGGACGCTGTGCAAATCGGGGGTAAGGTCTACATGTAAAACTCGGGGCGGCAGGAAACAGCAATATTCCCTGACACACCTTCCCCACAGTGAGACATGCCAGGAGCAGCATCAAACTGTAAAGGTGTTGTTCGTTAGCAGACACATGGAGGCTGGTCAGAGTTGATGGGGTGATGGGGGGGGCATGGATGGAGGTAATTAAAGGTCAATCCTGGAAGAAAACCTGTTAGAGGTTGCGAAATACTTTTTTCCACTTTAAAATCAGGTACTTCTTTGTGTTGGTCTATCACATAAAATCTGACAAAAACTTATTGAAGTTTGTGGTTTAATATGTCAAGATGTGCAAATAGGAACTATATGGTGTGTGAAAGCTCAGTGTTCACCTGTGTAGTTTGACACAATCCTAAAGGTTACTGTTTGGTTGACTTGGCTGGTCTCCACAACAACCCGTAACCAGGTGTCCCACGGAGGGTTAGAGAGGGATGCAGAGCAGCTGCTCCCTGAGCAGTTCACCGCAGCCTGGCTGTGCTGCAGGGACGCCGAGCCGAGCCTGAGGAGCAGCGAACAATTTCTGCCCTCTGCCGCCTCCTCTGACGAGCACTCAGCCACAGAAACTGAGAGAGACGAGGCGAACTCTGGCACAAACAACCTGAGACACAAATGCCTCAGTTTAATACATGTACTGCCAATGAAGGAGGAAATGCATTTAATAAAACATGGATATTAGACAAATTACTTAAGACGTGCAGGTCTGTCAGGGGCTGCGGTCTGTGTCAGGAAGGTTCCCCGCTGTAAAACTGGCGTGTCCACCGCTCTCCTGACCGACAGCTGCGGCTGGAAGTAATAGGAGCAGGAGGGGAAACCCTAAAAACACAAAAAAGGCAAAAGTCATTTTATTCCAGTGTTATAATAGTACACAAAAAGCAAGAAAGTCAAACAATTATCAAATACACGCATGGAAAGGTTCATTCAGGATAACATTTTAAAAAAAAAAGACCATCTCCAATCAAGATACTCTCAAACAAACCTGCTTGCTAACTAAAGCCAAAGAATGTTGTTAAGCAGCACAACAAACAGAACCATCCATCTACCCACCGCTCCAGTTCAGCGGGTTACAGAAACACTACCGTGGCAACATGCACAACCGGATTGCGATTACTGGCAGGCTTAAATGGGACCAATTCCCAGGTGGCACAATGAACTTTACATTACTATCCCCCTGTAGATATTACAGCGCAGTCCAAAGTTACACTGATGTTTACATCCAATCAAATGCTTCATCACACCTATATCGCTTACACTGGAGGACAAAGGTTGAGTTCCATTTCGTCAAAAAAGTGGGTCATCTACTTTCTCCCGCTGCTCTCCTGTTTCGCACAGATTAGCTTTAAGGTGCTGCTGTCAGCTCTAAGCAGAGGCTCCACTGGGTTGGAGCTCCAGCTTTAGTGGGTTGGATTTATAAACCCCTACCTGTCTAGAACACTTCGTGCCACAGTATCAAAACAAGTCTAATGCACAGTGTTGGCATTAAGAGCAGGGACACCTCAACACTAAGGGACAAAGATTCTTCATGGTTCATGCCACAGACAACAGAACTTCAGCAGAATCAGCTACTCAGATCTGAGGTAATCTTGGATCTTTGTGTGAAAGCATAACAGGAGAATCAATAAATGCTGTGGACAAAAGAAAAATCTGAAAACATACCCCTTGATCCATTAAAAACCCTTAACAAGCAATAGAGTTTGTAAGGATGTGTTCACACTAGGAAAGTCCTTTGGTCCACTTGTTTACTCCAGACCAAAAGCAGACTTTGTTTGGTGCGGTTTGCTTGCACATTGTATTTTTTGCAAGTGAACTATTACTTGTACACAAAGCCATGCATGTGATGCTCGTTGCTCCCATTGGGCAGAAATAACTAGGATAGGACAGAGCACAGACCCGAAAATGGAGGAAAACTATCATGGAAGTCCATCGTGCAGCATTGTGCTGTTATCACAGCTGCAAAAGCATTGTGACGGTCAAGAGCATCTTATTCAACGCAGGTTTCATGATGTTCTATTTCTAATTTTGGAACCCCGTCGGCGAATGTGTGCTGCAAGCCTAAGGAGAAGACGTTCTCTGCGTGCCCTGACCCACAACGAGCTGGCAGCAGTGTTGCTTAGCAACGGTCGACTGATCAGGTAGGATTTTAGTACAACAACGTTCACTTTTGCTACCAGCTATGGTGGTTTGTTAGGCTTAAAGAGACAAGTTTTCTGTAGTTGGCAGGTGTGAATACATCATTAGATATGAGGCCTGAAACTGCTTATGATTAAAAGAATTGAAGTCCTTGGAGCCAAAGACATCCATCTATCCATACCTGTTCAACCTTGCAGGATCACAAGGGGGCTGGTGTTCCATCTCCAGTATACCCTGGACAAGTTGCCAGGAACACACAGCACAAACAACCATGCACACACACACTCACACCTAAGGGTAACCAATTACAACAATCATGTTAACTGTGGGAGGAAGCAGGAGTACCTCGAGAGAACCCACACATGCACGGTGAGAACAGGCTGGGATTTGAACCCAGACAGTAGTGCTACCAACTGCGACACAATGCAGCCCTGCATCATGAAACAGCAGTTTGGAAACTCCTTGATGCAAAGTTTTAATGAAATCATCATGCAAATGTGTCTAATAGAATCCCCTTGGCTGATGTTTTTGTAATTCTTGTTTCCCAAACACTGGTTTAATCGGAGCATCAGGAAAGGCTTTTTACATGGCAATGTCTTATTAATAGCTTAATTAAGTAATCAGAGATCTCCAGTGCGCAAAGACATTGCCAGTGACATTTTCTTACTCAGTTCTTCTAATGTTAAATATTCACACACACAAAAAACCTTAATCTGAAAATTCTGTTTTTTGGGACACATAAGATAGGAATAAAAACACAACCTCTTCAGTAGCAAAACACAGTAAAATAAAATTGATAAAAAAATCTATGAACAAACCTTCTGCTCTATGCGCCCGTCATCCTCAGGTAAATGAGCAGCAACGAACCAATCCCCTGGGGCCGGGTCGGAGAGGTTAAAAGTTGTGGAGCTCTGGGAGGTTACCGGTAGAGTTAGAGACAAAGAGGGGTGCCAGAGTGTTGAATTTGGAAACACCGTCTCTGTTGGGTTTATGACAGGAGGGGCGCCCCATCGAACATGGCTGAGAGTAAGTGAAAAATGTTGAATTCGGTTCAAATAAATCAGCTAATGATAGATGTAATGTTTCATACCAGAGTTGTATGTCTTACATGCTGACGTTGTGCTGTCCGCAGTTAAAGCTGTGGCCTTTTTTCACTGAAAAGAGCCAGCGAGCGATGGCGGTCTCCTCCGGTATGTGGAACCTCTGCAGCCTGACGTTGGCATACCAGCCATACTTTGACAACTTCTGAGCAGGTCTGGACGACAGCTCAGATACAAAAGTCACTTGTCCGTCTGTCGGGGGAAAAGGGGTGCTTTAAAAGGGCAAAACATTTACTACATGTCTGAATATCATAGAGTTAGTAACAGTTGACATGAAAAGCATGTAGGGAAAAAAAAAGACTATTAATCTAACATGCTTGACTTTGGAAACTAGGCTGAAAGCAGCTTTCCCGAGGAGGAAACCTTTACCTCGTTAATAACCCAACCTCTTCAAAAGCATTTACATAACTATTTCCAAAACAAAAAAAAGTACCAATTTTGAGCTGAGACGTGTGTTGCTGGACTTGAATCTGCTTCACCTGTTTATCTTTTATGAAGTGATCAAAGAGCTGAATTTTCTTCTTTTTGGACTCTGCTCGGACTTTTTCGCTTGTAATTCAGTGATACAAGACTGGTATCAAATGCATCAAATCTCAATCTAAACTTCATTTTTGAGCTATTAATAAATATTAATAAAAGAAAATTTAAGAAGAAGAGGTCAAATGTTGGGACGTGTACTTTGAAACATAAACGGGGATGATCTCCTTATTCTTACACTTAATATTAAATTCTAACTATCAAACATCCTGCCACACCTTAGTGTTCTCTTGCTTGTGTTACGGCCTCTGGAATAAAGAAATTGGAATTGACATTTTAGACCTTGAAGAAAAAAGAAACTCGGTATCGGCCAGGAAAAGCCCGATCGGTGCATTTCTATTATCTACATTTTGTATTGTTAAACTTCTAAATTTGTGTGCTGCTATAAAGCAGCTGCAGCAAACTGAATGTGGGCTTTATAGAGAACATTTTAACAGCAGACATTTCAATCCTTCACTAGAAATACAGTGATACAATAAAAAGCACCAACACATTCTCTCCGAGTCATGTAACTACTTAGTACTTCTATTAATTTACATTATGCAGGGTCACGTTTGAACCCACTGAATTTGTCACTGTGGGGAAATGTCCCATTTAATCAGCCTTCTACGTTGGAGACTCCTTTAATGGAAGTTTGCAGGTTTAACGACATGCTTCTTTGTCACTGCCGTAACTTAAAACCAGGAAACTATAATAGTTAGAAGTCATGCTAATATCGGTCCTTCTCTTCTCTTGATAAAATACTTACCGTCGCCTAACGTCCAGGTTGTCAGAGCGACGAAAAGCAACCAACGCAGAAAGCAGACGTCCATGTTTTCTCTCCGAAACTCCGACTGTTACATCTTCCCAAGTCCACTTGCGCTGCTACACATACCTTTAACAAAAAAAACAACATTTACCTGCTTAGCACTTCCGGGTTTCTGTGCGAATACGTGATGCGTCACCGGAGTGTCGACAGAGGGTGTTTGAGGGCTGTAGGAAATGTTAGTGTGTCCTGCTGTTTGCCTTTGTTGCTCATTTTAAAACTGATGTCACACAGGTTTTTTTTCACAACACAACACATATAAACGGACAAAAGCGTTAAAAGGTGTAAGCATATCTAAACTGCCGATGTGTTTTGGAGAGGAAAGAATCTTAAACCGTGAGCATCCCTCAGCAGACAATCTGAATGTCACAAAACAAAAACTTTATCAATAAAGAAAACAATTCTAAGGGTAACTGCAAAAAACAAACAAACAAAAAAGGAAACACGTCAGCAACATTTGTTTATTTGTTGTCATTGTTGTTGCACTTTAAAAATACAGTAAAACAAACATGGCTTCCACAATTTTAAGTTATAAAATTAATATTTTATAAAATAAATATATTTATTTATATCGCTGTGTGGGTGTTGCTTTTCGGGGATGAAACTCACCTGTGGGGGTGTGCCCATGTGCTGTGGGGAGGGGATTCATGGGGTTTAGGTTCAAGGGCATGTGTTCATTCATGTTGGGGTTCATTGGGGGTGGGGAGGCTCATGGAGTTGGGATTGGAATTCATTGGAGGGTTGGGACTATTTTATTCGGTGGCGGCTCTGGATGGCGGGCTAGTTTGGACGATGTAGACCCCTCTTTTGTACATGGCACGCTCTCCGGATAAGGATGGGGGTCATTGAGGACCAGGTTCAGGTGCTGGGGCGGCTGCCTGTCTCCACCCCGGGAGGGAAGGGGACCACCTCCTGGGCCCAGGAGCTGGTTGTCCCTATAGGGTATCGGCACCTGGACCTGGGAGTATAGAGTATGTATGGGGAGTATGTATGGTCACCACCAACCCGTCTGCGTTTCTAATAGATTTTCCCCGCTCAGTGACACACCCGCTGAGAAGCCAACTCTGGTAATTGGCAGCTCCATAGTCAGAAACGTGGCACTAGAGACACCAGCGACCTTAGTCAAATGTCTAGCAGGGGCCAGAGGGGGCGACATCAAATCATACCTGAAACTGCTGGCTAAGGATAAGCGTAAATACAGTAAGATTGTTATTCACGCTGGCGGTAATGACACCCGGTTACGTCAATCGGAGGTCACTAAAGTAGTGTTGCTTCGGTGTGTAAGTTTGCCAAAACAATGTCGGACTCCGTAATTTTCTCTGGTCCCCTCCCCGATCTGACCAGTGACGACATGTTTAGCCGCATGCTGTCATTCAACCGCTGGCTGTCTAGGTGGTGTCCAGAAAACAATGTGGGTTACATTGATAACTGGCGAACATTTTGGGGAAAACCTGGTCTGATCCGGAGAGACGGCATCCATCCCACTTTGGATGGAGCAGCTTTTCTTTCTAGGAATCTGGCCGAATTTATTAGTTCTCCAAACCTCTGACAACCCAGGGTTCAGACCAGGAAGCAGGGTCGTAGTTTAATACTCCTCTCTGCAGCTTCTGTACTGCTACCCACCCATTACCCTATTAAGACAGTGTCTCACCCACGGCCAAAATTGAATAGATTAAAAAATTACCTAAAAAGAGGAAATCAGGAAAATCTAATAAAAAAATAAACACAACTCAGACTAAAAATAAAACAATTAAATGTGGCTTACTGAACATAAGATCTCTCTCTTCAAAGACTTTGCTAGTTAGTGACCTGATTTGTGACAATCAGATTGATTTATTTTGCCTCACAGAAACCTGGCTGCAGCAAGAGGATTATGTTACTATAAATGAGTCAACTCCTACTAATTATTTAAATTTTCACATTCCTCGAAATACTGGGCGAGGAGGAGGAGTAGCAACCATCTTTCAGTCCGATTTATTGACTAGTCCCAGACCAATCAATTGCTACAACTCTTCGGAATATTTAATCCTCAGTTTTCCTCATCCAAATTGCAAAGCATTAATACCACTTCTGTTTGTTGTTTTGTACCGTCCACCAGGCCCTTACTCTCAGTTTTTAGATCAGTTTTCAGACCTTTTATCTGATTTAGTGTTAAATACAGATAAAGTTATTATAGTGGGGGATTTTAACATTCATGTTGACACTGAAAGTGATAGCTTAAATATAGCCTTTAATAGTATCTTAGACTCAGTTGGCTTTACTCAAAACATTAACAAACCTACCCACGTTTGTCTTCATTCTCTGGACCTTGTGCTGACATATGGCATTGAGAGTAAAGACATAACAATATTTTCTCACAACCCTGTCCTGTCTGACCATTTTTTAATAACCTTTGAGTTTAATTTAACATAGTACTCCACACCTGAAAGAAAATTTCATTATAGTAGATCATTATCAGACAATGCTGTAACAACCTTTAAAGAATCTGTTCCACTTTTAATTTCCTCATTATCACAGAAAAACACAGTGGAGGGCAATAATTTTGTTTCTTCCCCTTTACAAATTGATTCTCTTGTTCATAGTGTTACTTCATCATTGCTTGGTGCATTAGACAATGCAGCCCCCTTGAAAAAGAAGGTAATTATTCATAGGAGGCTAGCTCCCTGGTTTAATTCAGAGCTGCGTACTTTAAAGCACAATATTAGAAAATTGGAGCGAAAATGGCGCTCTACACACCTAGAGGATTCCTACTTAATCTGGAAAAATAGCCTACTGTTATATAAAGACACTTCACCAAGCTAGAACAGACAGCTTATTTCTCATCCTTAATAGAAGAGAACAAGAAAAATCCTAGGTTTCTCTTTAGGACAGTTACTAAACTTACACAGAGTCATAGCTCTGTTGAGCCATCCATTCCCTTAGCTCTCAGCAGTCATGACTTTATGGGATTCTTCCAAAATAAAATTGATTCTATTAAAAAGAAAATCTTTGACTTACTCCTGAAGATGATTACTTCATCCTCAACAAGTGAGACAACATTGGAAGTAACTGTAGAACCTGATCTGTGTTTGGACTGTTTTGATCCTGTGGAGCTTCCTGAGTTATCAGAAATATTAGCTTCATCTAAACCTTCAACTTGTATGTTAGACCCAATCCCAACCAAATTATTTAAGGAAGTGTTCCCTCTGATTACCAGCCCCATTTTAGATATGATTAATTTATCCTTAGTAAATGGGTATGTACCACAAGCTTTTAAGGTAGCTGTAATTAAACCTTTACTTAAGAAACCTTCGCTTGATCGAGGTGACTTAATAAATTACAGACCTTAATCCAATCTTCCATTCTTATCTAAAATTCTTGAGAAAATAGTTGCTAATCAAATGTGTGAGCATTTACACAGCAATGACCTGTTTGAAGAGTTTCTGTCAGGTTTCAGAGCTCATCATAGCACTGAAACAGCTCTGCTGAAAGTCACTAATGATATTCTTATTGCCTCAGATAATGGACTTGTGTCTGTACTTGTCCTCTTAGATCTCAGTGCTGCATTTGATACAGTCGATCACAATATTCTCTTAGAAAGGCTGGAATATGCTGTAGGGATCAGGGGAACAGCGCTAGGCTGGTTTAAATCTTATTTGTCTGACAGATTCCAGTTTGTTCATGTCAATGATAAATCACCTTTAAACTCCAGGGTTAATTTTGGAGTACCACAGGGTTCAGTACTTGGGCCAATTCTCTTTACTATATATATATGCTTCCAATAGGTTAAATTATCAGGCAGCATAGGATAAATTTTCACTGTTACGCTGATGATACTCAGCTTTACTTCTCCATAAATTCTGATGAGCCCAACCAGTTAGATAGACTACAAGCATGTCTTGAAGACATAAAAAGTTGGATGACTTTAAATTGTCTGCTTCTAAATTCAGACAAGACAGAAGTTGTCGTCTTTGGACCGGAGTCTTTAAAAAAGAAACTGCTTAGACAATCACCTAACCTGGATGGCATTAAATTGACCTCCGATAATAAAGTAAAAAACCTTGGTGTTATTTTTGACCAGGACATGTCATTTAAATCCCATATTAAACAGGTTTCTAGGATATCCTTCTTTCATCTCCGGAACATTGCCAGAATTAGAAATATCCTGTCCAGGATTGATGCTGAAAAACTAGTCCATGCATTTGTTACTTCAAGGCTGGACTATTGTAATTCTTTACTATCAGGATATCCACAAAATGCAGTTAAAAGCCTTCAGCTGATTCAAAATGCTGCAGCAAGAGTTCTGATGAAAATTAAAAAGAGAGATCATATTTCCCCTACTTTAGCTTCCCTTCCTTGGCTCCCTGTTAAATCCAGAATAGAATTTAAAATTCTCCTCCTCACATATAAAGCCCTTAATGATTTAGCTCCATCATACATCAGAGATCTGATTGTTCCATACGTTCCTAACAGAGCACTTCGTTCTCAGACTGCAGGTTTACTGGTGGTTCCTAGAGTCTGTAGAAGTAGAATGGGAGGCAGATCCTTTAGTTATCAGGCTCCTCTCCTGTTGAACCAGCTCACAGTTTTAGTCCGTGAGGCGGACACCCTGTCTACTTTTAAGGCTAGGCTTAAAACGTTCCTTTTTGATAAAGCTTATAGTTAGAGTGGCTTAGGTTATCCTGAGCTATCTTCCTTATTTTACCTCCGTCTTCTTCTCCCCTTGTTGGATGGAGTAAGGGGGAATCAGGTTTAGCCTAAACCGGCTCAGTTATGGTTGAGGTGCAAACACACCCTCCATTTCTGCTACCTGTATGACCCCCCTGTCTTTTCCAATGGTTATGGTCAATCTGACAGAGAGAGATATCCCAATCGTTGTGGTTTTTAGTATAACAATGGCCATCAGTGGGCTCTAGATGGACAAACTGTCTACTTTTAAGGCTAGGTTTAAAACTTTCCTTTTTGATAAAGCTTATAGTTAGAGTGGCTTAGGTTATCCTGAGCTATCTCTGTAGTTATGCTGCTATAGGCTTAGGCTGCTGGAGGACATAATGACCACTTTCACCCTCTTCGCTACATTCTTGTTCTACTCTCCAATTTGCATTATTTGCTGCTATTTCAGTTTTTAACTTTATGTTCTCTCTCTTTTTTCTTCCTAGAAGCTACACCTGGCCTGACTCTGTGTCTACCTGTAACACCTTTCTGGAGAGGGGCATCGTCCAAGCTTCTGCTGGCAACAACTTAATGCTCACCCTCTACCGATGATCCACATGGCCCTGTCTTTCAGTGTTTAACCCTTTCTCTCTCCTAGACATAGCTACTGACTGAGCTTCTACTGTGACTAACTCTATGTGCTCTCTTCAGACTCTAAACTTGAAAACTGGCTCAGAGAATGACTAAAGGAGCTACATCCATTAACATTTACCTTTTCCTTCCCATAGAAAGTACTCCTGGATCAGTGCTTCTTTGTTCTCTTTGTGTCTCTGCTCTGTTTTCTCTAACCCCCAGTTGGTCGTGGCAGATGGTCGCTCACACTGAGCCTGGTTCTGCTGGAGGTTTCTTCCTGTTAAAAGGGAGTTTTTCCTCTCCACTGTTGCTACATGCATGCTCAGTATGAGGGATTGCTGCAAAGTCAACGCCAGTGACTGTCCACTGTCTCTACATGCTCATCCGGGAGGAGTGAATGCTGCTAGTCACTGACTGGATGCAATCTGCTGGGTTTCCTTAGATAGAAAAACTTTTTATCCAATTTGAATAAATAACAGAATCTAACTGCAATGTTCAATGATTAAGATTAATTGGAATGTATGTACCTGATTTTTGTGAAGTGCCTTGAGACGACATGCGTTGTGAATTGGCGCTATATAAATAAACTGAATTGAATTGAATTGAGTGTGGGTGAGTGTATGACGTCCATTGTTGTCTTTACGTTGGGTGCGTGGGTGTGAGTGTTTTTATGTGTACGCATGAGGGTGGGATGTGTGATTGTGACTGTGTGTGCCTGTTTTTTGTGTCAGGTTGGGTCTTGGGCTGCTCCCTCTCCTGGATCAGTTTGGGCCCCCCCATCAAATGTGGGACCTGTTTCCTCCCCACCACACTACCTGCCGGTGGTTGGAGTCTCTGCCTGCCGGTGTACTTGTGGTCCTCGGTATCCAGGGCTGGGTGTTTTGGTGTGTGTTGGCTCACTCCCAGTGGCTGCTTGCCGGGTCCTGGACCCCTGGGCTCTGTCAGGCTTGCACGGGAGTGATATGTCCCGGGGTCTTGGGTCTCTGGGTCTATGGCTGGATCTGCTCGGGCGTAGGCAGCTGCCGGCGGGGCCTGTGGGCTCGTGGCTGCAGCTCCCTGGGGCTTCTGGACTGTGGCTGCTGGGTGGTTCCCCTGGGACTCTCCCCTGCCCTTCTCTGGGGGGGTGCAATAGTCCCGGCGGTGGTTCTCCTGGGGTTCCTGCGCTCTGGGGGGCCTTTGGATGTCTGTGGCTCGGATCTCCTCCGTATCTGTCCTGGGTCCAGGGGGCAGGTCTGTGGCTCCTCACACTCACTATTGCATATTTTTATGGCGAAACCTTGTATACACAAGCGCGCTCACACTCAGACCCACAGGTGTTTAGATTCAGGTGTTAACAGATACACAAATGTTCTATATTGAGCGGCATTACCCACTAAATACATCTTGCATTCATTAGTAACATGCACTTTTTGGTGAAAAAGCTGGTAATATGAACATTTCTGCAGGTGTAGAAGCAAGCAGGGGTTATCTTGTGTTCTCTTCATCCTTCTTCCCTCCACACTTTTCTCTTTCTCTCCCCTATTCCTTTTTGCCCCACCTTTCTCTCTTTCGTGCATCTTTTTTTTCCTTTTCATTTCTGTCTCCGTGTCTGTAACAATTGAAATAATCCGAAAGCAGTTTCTAATAAAGTTTATTTTTATAAATATCAAGCATAGTTTTAAAGCATTAGCTGTAATGTTCCACCTGTGAAAGTAAATTTGTTGGGCTTTTTCTTGGCACTCAGAGAACAATTCTGAGCGCTGCTCTGCCGGACAGGACACGATAAAAAAAATAAATAAATAAAATTAATATTTGAAATAATCATCTTTATTACAGCTTTGTCAAAGCTTTACAAATCTGAGACTAGGTGGTATAGCAAGTAGCTCAAAGATGACAATTCATTTTTGCATTCATAATGTCAACAATTTTAACAAGAATGGACCATTCTCTGAACCTTCTCTTATATAATCTGCAAAAACGTTTAATTAAAAACAGGGATTTATCATTAAGACCTTAAGGATTTTCCCCTTTTTCTTTAATTCAGAATGTCTTCCCTACACCTCCAATGCTATTGAACAGGCTTTAGTGTGGTAGTGTAAACTTTACACAGAGGTAATCGAGTTAGAATTTTGAAGCAATATCCAGCAATAACCTACTAGTTTAAACAAATAACAGGAAAGTCACATTTTATGTAATTTATTATAAAATACACCCATATTAAAAAGAATAAATCATGCACTTTCAAATCTTTACAGATTTTGTCTTTTTTTGTCTACAGCTACAGACCACAAACACTTTTGGGTGGGATTTTAGGTGACTGACCATCAAAGAATAGTGGAAGGAAATGTGTATATGGGTTTTAAACATTTTACGAATAATCTGAAAAGCCCCAAAGTTAATACTTTAAAATTACCGAAACAACAATAACAAAGAAATCCCACATTCTGATGCCACACATAGGAAACAATCAATTCAAACTGGATTTAATAACCAAAATTTTCTTATAAATTTAATTTTTAATTTATTATTAAAAACCATTCAATTTAAAGAAGTTTAACAAACACACAGACTAAGCAAGTATGCAGAGATTTGCACTCAATCAGATTTATCAGCAGATTTATCCATTTCATTCCACCAAGACACAATGGGTGTCAAAGTTCATTCTAAATCCTCAGTCTCTCAAGAATCTTACAGTTTAAAGGCAAAACATTAATGTAAAGTGTCCTCATGGAAGATCATAAAAATGTGACATCATCTTTGGACCCCACCCAGGACCACTGAGCATCATAACCCAGTAATCCTTTCTCATCACCAGCTGAAATCTCTTCCTTCTTCACCTCATCGCTCTTAAACACTGTTAAACTCTTCTGAGTTAGATGCACAGAGTTTTTCTCTCCTACATTCTGACTAGCAGCAGTGGGACCAGAGTCAGCTTTCAGTTGCCTTCTTCTGCTGGACCTGAGCAGAGCTCTCCTGATGGTTTCAGCACCGTTTCTGATGTGCAGCCCCGCTGAACTCGACCCCAGTGTTTGTGACTTGGGTATATCCGCACTAACCAAACTATTGGCAGCAGTAAGTGATACCTGACTGTAATTTTCAACTTTGAGTGATTTAGAGGCACTAGCAGCCCTTGGTTCAGACGTCTCAGCATGTGGTGGTCTTTGATCTGCTGGTTTTGCATTGGCAGTTAGCCTTTTATCCCGATAGAAGGCAGGACTTGGGTCTTCTCTGTTGGGAATAACAGAAGAAACAGAAATGTACACTTCACCTAAAATCTGAAAAGAAAACCCTAAGATTAAGAAGATTTTACATACAGTGAAGTCAGATCAGTGGATCCAGGTTTTATAGATATCTGCAACATTCAGCGGTGTTCACTTCACTGACTTGTAAAATATGACATCCAGAGTTTTCTAACATGTGGCAGGTTTGCACAAATCTAGAAATGTTTACTTTATGAAAATGTGAATAAAATTCAGGAAATTCACACCGTTTGATATTGTGTATTATTGGAGCAATTTCTACAATAAAAAAATGGACTAAACTTGCACAGCCCTTTTCTAGACAAATCGACCACTCAAATTGCTGGTACACTGCATCACACTTTCAACTGCACGCAGCCTCATACACTGAAGTGTAAATCAGTAGGCGTCTTGGTGTTAAGTGCCTCGCCCAAGGACACGTCAGCATGTGGCAGGAAAGGAAGGTGGAACTGAACCCACAAGTTTCTGTTTGCAAGACAACTACTCTTTGCATCGCTCAAACATTGGCTTGTATGAGATTAATCTTGAGCAGAAATATCACAGTATCATAATATTGCCACAAAGATAAAATTAAAAATGGTTAATTGCTTTATTCTGAAACAGCAAAGCAATTATTCCTACAGCTGGTTTTGTGATTCTGAATTACACACGTTCACTAAAATATTGAAAAAATACAATATTATCTGCTATTGTGCTCTTTAAATAGTGACTACTGTAACATTATATGAGCTGAATAATTAGTACAATATCTGCTAAGTAGCTAGCCTGCAGTCAGCTGCCTACCAGACATTCCAACCTTACCTTGCCAAATAGGATTTAAAAACAGGATTACTTGTCAATGAGTGATAGAAAGCGCTCCTTTTAGTTTCCACGCCATGATGATCTGTTTTTTTTTTTATGAGCTCAAGCATTTCCAAACAACCAGATGTGTCTTTCTTAAATGCAAGGGAAATGTGGCAGCTTCTTTTTCAGCCAGCTGATAAGCAGTGTCCATTCAAGTGGGGTAATGCCAGCACATTGTTATTCTACATTCCATTCAAAACTTCCTTCTCTGAGACATTTTGTCTTACATCCCATCAAGGAGGCTCTAAACTGAAGGAACAGCATGAGGGAGAGTTTTGGCTTATTTGACATCCTAACCTTTTAAAATCTTGGTACCTTTGACTGGAAACAGCTGATTTCTTTTCTATGCAAGAGAAAAAAGTGTAGGAGGCCAAGGTGATCAGATGACCAACAGTGAGCAGCAAAATGTTAGGAAGGGACTGAACTGCATTAGTCCATGTTCTATAAAGCTAAAGAAAACTCACAGTTTTTCCAATGTCTCATCTAAAACAATTTTAACTGTAGGAACAATACAAAACAAAAGTTTTTAAACTGATATTTTGAAACTTTGGTATACCTTGAAAGCGGTAACCAGCCGTCTGTTGGCTTTAAATAAAAACAAATTACAGCAAGATCCAGGCTGTTCTCAGAAAAATATCAGGCTCGATGATGATATAAGTTTGGATCAGTGTCCTAAAAGCTTCATGTATGCTTCTCTGATGGCAGCATTAATTGAAATAGCAGAGAGATTTTAGAGAAATATGTGCCACATTCAAGAACACATTTGTTACACAGTGTCTCACTATTTTCAACAGGACGACAAAAATTACCTTCTGCACACATTACAGTGGCATTGCTGAAGAAGAAGAGGGTACAGATTCTCTGCCAGAATATCTTTTTGCAAATCGTGAGAGGTGCTAGAAGTTTTATAATCCAAGTTTGACTTGAAATTAGTGGTACAGGTCAAGTTGAGCCAACTGGATGCGTATCCCGGTTGATTCTAACCTAAATAGAAGCTGTAGTAATGCAACAATCTTAAAATTTTAGAGTTAGCATTTCATCTTCATCTGAAGATCACTCCTATAACATTAAAACTGAGAGCGTAGAAGTTGAGTTTCAGCATGCTTGGCAGCCTCACACACCTGCAGGGAGACGTTGAGGGAACATGCTCCTCGACGGTCACCAAGCTGCTTAGGCTGCTCGATAAGCTGCTGCACCGGCTGGTTAGGATGCCCCTGTCATCGATCAGCCAGCGCATGGTCTCGATACCTTCGTGCACGGCCACCAGCTGCCGCAGAATCCTCACATCGGCACAACGGAGCCATCTCTGCAGGGACAGAGCGGCGGGAACATCTGGTTTTACATATGTGTGTCTACACCAAAAATTGTACTTCATGCAAAGCCGTCACTACAGTGGAGAGCCAGTCCATTTTCTTTCATGTGTTGATGGTATACTTGTATAAACTATGAATCCCTTTATTGGAGAAACATATTTCCCAGTATAAATGAATGTGATCCTTCTGATAGAAAAAAATATTTAAAAACAACAGTGTAAAAATAGAATTTATTACAAAAAATGATTAAAAACTTTAGAGCGGAAAACATCTTTGAGTGCAGTCCAGATTCCTGCATGAAAGGTTAAGTTTGTCAGCCAGTGAGTGAGCCTTGCGTGTTCATTTAAAATGACATGAAAGATTAGCAGTGGAAATAGGAATGAGGAAGGACCGCAGAAAGAATCCAGCCAGAATGTGCCAACTGAGTGGAGACAGATGAGAGGTGTGGTGAGGAGACAGGTGACAATCTAAACAATCAGGAAAGCAAAGTTAAAGTGGATGAGAGTGAAACTCGGAGGAGTCAGTTCAGAGGAACTGATCAGTGATTGCTCCAACAAGTTAGGCAAGTTTTGGCCCAGGCTAGATGGTCCAAATCCTGATAGATGCGCACCAGTGTGCGCCTTTCTACACTGATCAGCCTGGAAAGGTGTATCACTGTGGAAAGGCGCACAGAACTGAGCAAAGCAGATACAGGAGGGGGAACAGCTAAAAGCGCAAAAGAAACGTTTACCATCTCTTGCTTTAAATTGTTGATTTTATCAGATAATCCATCTGAGCTGTGCTCTTCTCTGTCCAACGCATCAGATGTCCATCCGCCTTCGCAGTCCGTAGCGTCCATCATCCAGACCAGGAGACTTTCTGGCGTTTTCCTCCCTATCTTATTTTCTAGTTCATTTAAATCTGGGCAGAAATCGCTGAGGATTTCCTCCGACATCCTGACAAGCATTAATCTCCCGCAGATTATCCCGATCACTGACTGTGGAGGAGGAAGATCCTGTGCGTAAAACTCTCTCACACCTCCCTCCTTCTGTGAGAGATCAGTCCCAGAAAAATCACACATCCACTAGTCATCACTCCCACGCTTATTATTATCGACTCACAGCTCTGTCCAGCCGGTGTGTGTTCCTGAATACTCCACAGTAAGGCATGAAGTGCAAAATTCTGTAAAAAGCGCCCAAAAAACGGGCCCCGTGAAAACCTGGAATGTGAAAAACCAAGCGTCTTGTTGTCCGTGCCCTGTCTCCATTTATTCAGCGCTTGTACCTCTGGTACAGACCCGAAGCATGATGCCGATGGAAGGTGGAAACGCTCTTTGTGAAGTCCTGAAACAATGAGTGACGGAGGGGTTCCCCACCGGAGGTCACATGGGAAACTTTTCGGAAGCACCTGTGAGCATCGAGCAGCCGGTGATGATGCAAAGGACGTGACTCATGCTAAACATATGATACCACGTGACTGCCATTGTATTTTTTTAAGTTTGTGTTTAGTTTTTTTTTTCATTCAGAACAACGTCAACCTTTAGTTGCCCCTGATTTCAACGCTAATATTCAGCAATGAATGCAAATTAATTACGAATTTAAACAAAATTACATTTAAATGTCAGGCTGAGCATTGCCTCCTTCCTCATTCCTGATATTTCAAAAAAATAAAAATAATAAAGAAATAAGACAAAGTATTATTTAACATGTTTTTTTAGTTTTGTTTTTTTTACACCATTCCAGTTATAAAGCATGGTCAAGGCAGCGTCATCATAGGAATCAGACAAAATGAAGAAAGTGGAAACTGCTTTTTTCTTCAAAATGAAATAAAATGTCAGGGCGAACGTGACTCCTTCCTCAAATCATCCTAAGCATATTTGCCAAAAAACAAACCTTATAATGTAAGTCCTATGGTGAAGCGTACTGGTGGTGGTGGCATCATGGTAAGAACATGCTTATCAGCAGCTGAGAAACTGGACACTTTTTGAAAAAGGTGATGAAAATATAAGGGGAAAAACAAAGTGTTCAGTTAAACAGGCAGAAGATGGCAAAAGACTGCTCTTTTAAATGTGCTGCATCAGGTTGCTTGTGACAGACTGAAGCCTTTAATTATAAGATAATCAGACCTAAAGAACAGTGCAACTTCGAATGGGGCAGGGCCATTTCTCGGGGGGCAACATAACCAAAAGGGAAAAAAAGAAAAGTTTACACGAAAACCCCTGGTCACCATCGAAATATACCACATGTAAAAAGGTAACTACTGGGAAGTTCCATAGTAGCTTTCAGATTACATTTACACAAAGTTTGTATAACACAAAAAATATGAGCCATTTGGCTGAGGGAAACTTCAGAA